>CAKNWT010252507.1:0-10352 GCA_932066315.1 Andricus coriarius | reverse complement strand
TGTCAACTTGTCGTCAGACACATTACGGTTTCATCCTCATATCCCAACATCCCGCTGCAAGGCAGCTCGCCCACTGGCATCAATACCCCTTTGGCCCTATACAGGCGAATCATTCCACACATCCCTTGTGGGCAGTGTCATCGCTGCAGTGTCCAATGAGGCAACAGGATTTTTCCCTTACAAGATTTTTAGTTTTGGTTCGGGTAGTGTTTCTAGGTGGGTACACGCTGCACCTCGGCTTGCCAGAACCCACCCATTGCGTATCAGCGCGAATGGGTGGGTCCCTTCAAGCCATGGTTGTCGTGTACCTATTTTTTACCAGTGTGGGCTCACCACACCCACGACTGGTTCCTCTATCCGCAACCTGAGGACGCGCTACGTAGTGGTGACAGGGACCCACCGAGCAGAAGGAGATAGGGATAGGCAGGAAAATTATAGATGAATTTTTGCCAATTAATACGGTGTATAAAGTATACGCGATGGTGTTGGCGAAGAGGGTGCGGAAGGTTGTCGAGGGGGAAGGAATATTGCCGGAGACGCAGGCGGGCTTTAGGGCGGGTATTAGCGCTATAGATTATATCTAAGTTCTGCAGCACGTGGTGGAGAGATAATTAGCAAAGAAGCGATCGAGAGTGTATGCGTTTTTCGTGGATTCTAAAGGCGCATTTCATTCGGTGGATAGTGGGAGGTTATGGGAGGCGATAGAGGAGAAGGTAGTGGAGAGAGAACCGATCGAGAGGGTAAGGGAGGTATATGAAGAGACGAAAGATAAGGCAAGACGAGAGGAGGGGATTTGGAAGGATTTCTGTATGGATAGAGGTTTGAAGCAAAGGTGTCCACTTAGCCCAACGCGTTTTGCGCTTTTAATCGCGGATATGGAAAGTAAGTTTGAGGCAGGAGTGATACGAGAAGTTGGGATAGAAGGGTTTAGAATCTGTTCAATCGCGTATGCAGATGACATAGTCTTGCTGGCAAAAAGGGGAAGGCCTTAAAGGAAATGATGAAGAGGTTGAGAAGATACCTGGATAAGAATAGATTAACACTGAATGCGGGAAAGACCAAGGTCATGGTATTCAGGAAAGGAGGTGGAAGGCATAAGGGAGGGGATTGGAAGTGGAAGGCGGTGCAGGAGGTGAAAAAGTTTGTATAGCTTGGCTTCTTGTTTCGGAGAAACAGGGGAGTGGATGCTCACATAAAAGAGAGAGTGAGGAGGGCAAATGTGGTTTCGAGGCAGGTTTAGGTGTCGAGAAAGAAGTTACTTGCAGATAATTTTGAAAGAAGAATGAAATCCTTTGACTCGCTAGTGATGAGTGTGCTATTTTATCGAGTAGACGAGTGTCGGTGGAAGGAAAGTGACGATGTAAATAGGAAATAGAAGAGTTGTGTAAAGTTGGCAAGGAATACGCCTAATTATATGGTTAGGAGGGAGGCGGGCAGAACGAATTTAGGGATTCTAACAGGGAGTCGGGCGTGTAAGTATGCGGAAAAAGTTTTTGTAGAGGGGGGTAGTAAGCTAGTAACGGAGTGTTGGTGGGAGAAGGTGAACAGGAGAGAAGAGGGGAAGATTGCTGTTGAAAGAGAAAGGTATTTTAGAAGGAAGGGGCTGCAGAGGGATGAAGTGAGAAGGATGCATATGGAGAGGAGAAAGGTGTATGAGGTGGTCAAGAAGAACGGCATGAAGAGATAGAAGGCAGCAGGGGAGGAGCGAATAAGAGGGAATAAGAGGGAGATAAACGAAGTCAGGAGCTTATAGCGAGGATGAGGTGTGGGGGCCTGGGGGGTTTTAATAGGTTCTGGCTTCCTAAGGAGAAAAGAGGGATTGAATTATGCGGGAAGGGGTATGCAAGAGTGAAACACTGGCTCGAGGATTGCCAGGGGGTGGAAGGGAGTGAGATGAGCTTGGAGCTATAAGTGCATGAAAAAGGGGACAAAAGAGCGGTTGTATGAGTGAAGGGGGTGTTGGGTGAGATGTAGAATAAGAGAAGGAAGGAGGAAGAGGAATGGAGAAGGAAAGATTGTAAAGCGGAGAGGAAGTAGATATGCGTAAATAGTAAATATTGTAAATAATTAGTAGATACGTATTAGATATTAACCGTGAAGGCAGAGCTTGGCAATGCGAGGTAAGGCACAAGATGGGGACATGCGTGCAAGGTGAAACGAGCGAAGCGAGGATGGCAAAGCGATAAGAGCGAGCGGTCGTAGGATGAAGGTAATAGTTAGGTGTGGATGGATGTCACTATAGCTTCTAAGTACTAATTTTAAGACAAATTTTGTAAAACATGCAGGTGTAAGCAAGGAAATTTTTGAGGGCCAGCTGGCCGAAAAATAAAGGTTTATCTATCTAATTTGATATTGTCTGAAATCAATAATATATCGCAACTTACAGAATAGAAATAATTTGCTTATTGATCCATTTAATTGGTATGCAAAAATTTGATGAAAAAATTAACAAATAGTGCTATTATCGATTAGAAAAAGTTCTTTGTGTTAGAAATGCTTCGTATTAATATAAAAATGGCATATAATCACAAAAATGATTGAAAAGTGAACAATAACCATGGTTATACACCTTTTTGTGGCAAAATATTAAATTATAAGGTTTCTTCGGATTTGTATTTCTCTTAATTGCCTGAATTGCTGCAAATATTACATTTTTATAAACGAATTAGATAAATAAATTTGAAATTTTGGTACTGTCGTGTAGAAATTTTTTTTCAATGAAACTGTTTTAAATTATTATACGATTGACGGCTAGTAGGAGAAAATATTTAAAAAATTAACAATAACTACTGTTATGAGCAATTCTTGTGGCGAAATATTTCAATTTGAGGTTTTTTAGATTTTAATTTCCTTTAATGGCCAGAATGAAAATGTATAATTACGTTTAATACTGTTTAGTGAAATGAACGGTTGTAGTACAAAAGTAGTTAACCAACATTTTAGTCGAAAAGAGACTTTTTGCCTCAAAGGTTCTTCAAAAATCAAGTACATATCGTGTTAAAAGTATTTGTTCGAAGTCTCATTTTAATCATATTATTAAAAAGATTGGCGATTCAAAGCCAGATAACTGACTCTCTATACTTATCCAATATCGGATTCCAGGAATTTGGAGACTTTTTTTAACCATCTTAGTACCAACAGCATTACAGATTGTTTCACATTGAAGGAACGAGTTTCGCTCTTTTTTATCATTGTCATACTGTAAGGCAGACTTATTCGATGACATATTGGATGGTGAATGCTCTTAGCAGAATGAATCCCTCTTAATAGTTGTCCGTTTTCTGATTCGGAAGCAAATGTGTTATGGTTCACAATGATCCCCAATCGCACACACTTTTGGATAAGTGCTAAAGTAAATGGACATCAAACGTTATAGCTTTTTTTGAATATAGTTTTTCGGTACAAGCTACAAATTTGTGTAGCAATGGTTCGGCCGAATCTAATTCACGACTTGAAATCTGTGTTTGTGATCAAATATATAAAGCTTCTATAAAAAGAGCCCAATGCATCGAAAATTCGTGTGGCAATATATAGAGAAAAATCGGTATGCTGTAATATAATGTCCAGTTTTCCCACTCCCGAGCTTTCCAAAATTCTTTTTTAGAGAGAGGCCGAGTTAATCTGTCTACTTGATAAGGACACTTTATATTGGCTAAAAGCGTATCAATTTCGGGTACCAACCACCCAGAAATTAATTCTACTTTTTCTTTGGCTCCAAACGATTTCGCGATCTGTTGCGTGTATGCTGTCTGGCACACAACCGCAGACTAAATCAAATTTTCCTAAATTGATTAAATGTAATCGCGACTTTATGCCTGAGACTGGATTTTGCAACGTTGCTTTTTCAGCATGTTGAATGGTATATGCCAGATTTCGGTTCCTCGGAATGGTATTTAGCAGGGGATATTTAACACAACCACCCGAGCGTGGTTTAGATGAGTTTCGAACCCATTCTCCAGGGTGGAGATACTGACTGAAAATATCGTGGCCATGGTATTGTACACATCCTTCATTGAGACTCGTGCCACTGAGTCAACACAGCAAACCAACCGAAAAATTGTGATGCAACGTTCGTAGCCATTAACATCGCAATTGATTCCCTATCTTGAAAATCTAATCATATTTTCTACAAATGGAGCGAGAAAAACATTCATATCCGGTTTGTCTTTACCAAACCAAAGCCCTGCCAATACCTAATCTTGAGTTTTTGCGTTATAAGGCAATTCATTCTCTATCAAATAAATGAGCCAAATCGAACAAGTTGAAGTTTCAAACAAGAGTGCACCATCGTTGACCGTTATCTTTGCGTATTGACGCTGAAATTGATAATAGAGACATAATATTCTGAATTTGCTTGCATTAATTTAGAGATAGGAGATGATGGGTCTATTTTTATTTAAAAAATTTTGTAACCATATTCCCCGACATTAGCTTTGTGGTTACATGATTTGCATGTTACAAAACGAACTTTGCGAGGCTCAAACGTGTCTGCATACCCGCGACATTCAATACAAATTGCATGCAATTTTGCCCATTTCTTTGGATAAAATAGTTTTCAATGAAATACTTCGTATTTGATAAAAATAGGTGTTTCTGAAATGCAATTAATGAGTGCAAATAGTTAAAAAGTAGCAGTGGCAAATAAAGCATAACAAACGCATACATAACCATAATAATTATTATTTTTCCAATCGTTTTTGTGGCAGGTGCTGTTGCTGGTTTATGTAACTCAGTTTCGGCAATCAGGTCTTCAAGTGTTAGCATATATTTTTTATTTAAAGCAACGTGTTCTTTATCTAGAGTGTTTTCTTCTTTCAGATTAATAATAAAATGATTATTGTTAACAGCATGCACGAAGTAATTCTTGTCTTCATTGTCACCCTGAAATGTAAAATTAGGTCAAAGAAAACTTCCTTGAAAGCTGATAGTATAAATGAACAAAATATTTTACGAAGTGGAACTTCTACTAAGATATGTCTAATGCTTTCAAATGTGTTTCACAATTTCAATTTTTTCCATACACTGGAGCTTTTACAATTTTCAAGTACATACTTGACACTCATTTCTGTTTCAAGATGTTTGTATAATTCATAAAGCTTCAATAAGAAATGATATAATGTGAATTGTTGAATGGGGTACATGTGTAAAAATGACAAGTTTGACAGCATACCGTTTTGTATGTTTTAATTTAAAATGTATCAATTTCGAATGAATTACTGTTAATGAATTATATTTTGCCAATTACCAGTAGTTAATTATATGAATCAAAGTTATATAATTACTTACTTAAATCTCTAAAAGAAAAATTTGATTCTTAAATATAATAGGACCTTTAGTATTTGAACCGACCATCAGCATATGTCATTTAAAACCCAATTTTTTTCCATGTGAAACTGTCAAAATTTTTAATTTTCTTATCTGAATTGTTTGTAAACATTCAAATGATTTTATTTGAAGGTTTGCTGTACAAACCCAGATAAAGAACAAAATCATATTCTTTCAGGAGAGCGAAATAATATTCCGTAAACTCAAAATCACCATTTAGAGATAAAACAAAACGTTACTCCCGAGCTGATGTGTTTCTGAATTGAGCCCGAAAAAGTATGAATAAAAAATTATGCATTTCCGAGAAATAGAATGTGAACGTTTAGAATCTCAATTTGAAAAACTTCCAATTTAAATATTTTGCTATAAGAATTGCTCATAAAAATAGTTATTGTTAATTTTTCAATTATTTTTCTACTATCAGTCATATAAATGATAATTTGAAACAGCAAAAAAAAAATGCTACGCGAAAGCACCAAAATTTCAAATTTGTTTATCTAATTCGTTTATAAAAATTGTAATTGTTATACTTTACCAAATTTTATCAAACATATATCATTCTGGAAAATATTTGCAGCAATTCAGACAATTAAGAGAAATAAAATCCGAAATAACATTAGATTTCATTATTTTGCCAGAAAAATGTTTATAACCATGGTTATTCTTCACTTCTTAATCATTTTTGTGATAAAATATTATTCTTACATAAATACGAAGCAGTTTTACCAAAAAGAACTTTTTTTACCGATAATAGTACTGTTTGCCAATTTTTTATCAAATTTCTTTATACCAATTAAATGGGTCAATAAGTAAATTATTTCTTTTCTGTGAGTTGCAATATGTTTATTTAAGAAAATATAAAATTAGATAGATAGACGTTTATTATTCAGCCTGCTGACCCTAAAAAATTGGGTTGCTTATACCCTCTTGTTTGACAGAATTTGTCTAAAAATCAGTCCTTACAAACTAACATCCACCCACACCTAAATACTACCTTAATTCTACGACTACTCGTTCTTATCGCTTTGCCATCCTCGCTTCGCTTGTTTCACCTTGCACGCATGTCCCCATCTTGTGCCTTGCCTCGCATTGCCAAGCTCTGCCTTCGCGGTTAATATTTAATACGTATCTACTAATTATTCACAATATTTACTATTCGCGTATGTCTACTTTCTCTCCTCTTTACAATGTTTCCTTCTCCATTCCTCGTCTTGCGTCCTTCACTTCTTCTCCATCTTATGCAACACCCTCTTCATCCATTCAACCGCCCTTTTGTCCCCTCTTTCATGCAGTAATATGCCGATGCTTATCTCACTCCTTTTCACCACCTCACAATCCTCGAGCCAGTATTCCACCCTTGCATACCCCTTCCCGCACAATTCACTTATTCTCTTCTTCTTAGGAATCCAGAACCTATCAAAACCCCCCAGGCACCAACACCTCATCCTCGCTATCAACTCCTGACTTCCTTTCTCTCATTTCTTACATAAATACTGCGATCTCTCTCTTCGCATAATTCACCCATAATTCCAATTAAAACCTGACCCTCTTATTCTCTCCTCCCCTGCTGCCTTCTGTCCCAACATGCCGTTCTTCTTGACCACCTCATACACCTTTCTCCTCTCCATATGCATCCCTCTTACTTCATCCCTCTGTAGCCCATTCCTTCTAAGATACCTTTCTCTTTCAACCTCCATCTTCGCCACTCCTCTCATGTTCACCTTCTCGCATCAACAGTGCCTAACAAGCTTACTTCCACACTCTTCCGAAAATTTCTCTTCACACTTACACGCCCGACTCCCTGTTGGTATGCCTAAACTCGTTCTCTCCGCCTCCCTCCAAACCATATAATTAGGCTTGCTAACCTTGCTAACCCCAATGTCCACTTTACATACCTCTACTTTGTCCTATTTACATCCTCACTTTCCTTCCACCGACACACGTCTACTCCATAAAATATTACACTCATCACTAGCGAATCAAAGAATTTCATTCTTCTTTCAAAATCATCTGCAAATAACTTTTTTTCCAGCCCCCACCCCTTCCTCATCGCCATACGTGCCCTCCTGGCTCTCTCTCTCTCTTTTATGTGACCATCCACTCCCACATTTTTCCTAAACAAGAAGCCCAGGTACAAAACATTTTACACCTCCTGTACTGCCTTTGCCCTAACTCCTACTACCATTCCAGTCTCTAGCCTACTTTCCATATCCGCGATTAAAATCGAGAAAAGCGTTGAGCTAAGCGAGCATCCATGCTTTAACGCCCTATCTATCTAAAAATTCTGCGAAATCCCCTCTTCTGCTCTTACCTTATCTTTCATCTCTTCATATACCTCCCTTATTCTCTCGATTAGGCCACTCTCCACTCCGCTCTCCTCCGTCGCCTGCCACAACCTCCCCCTACACTCTCGACCCCTTCTTCGCTAATTATCTATCCACCACGTGCTGCAGAACGTAGCTATAGTCGATAGAGCTCATACCCGCCCTCAGTCCCCCCTGTGTCTCCGGCAATATTCCTTTCCCATCGCCATCCGTCCGCAGCCTTTCCGCCAACACCATTGCTTATGCTTTGTACGCCGTATTCGAAAGAGTAATCCCTCTATAATTTTCTTGCCTATTCCTATCTCTTCCTATCTCTTCCTTATACAGTGGCAATATTAACCACTCTCTCTACATTCCTGGCAATCCCTCACCCTCCATACTTTCTTTACTACCTGTTCAGCCTCTCCATTACCTCTTGTGTACTAAACATGCACGCTTCATTCTCTACCCCATCCAGCCTTGCGGCCTTTGACCTTCTTGACTTTCTTATCTGTTTCTCTATCTCCTCGTCATTCAACTCCTCACTCTCTACCTCCCTTGTTCTTTTACTCCTGCCCCCTTTGAGAATATGAGCCCTGGAACGATTCTTTAAAAAGCTCCCTGCACACCTCACTCCCTATCTTCCCTCGTATCCCCACTCTATGCTTTCTAAACCTATTAATTATCTCCCAGGCGTCCCCATCTATCCTAATACTTCCCAACTCCTCTTCAAGATCTTTCTCATTTTCCTGCTTTTTTTTCTTACACATAAATCTAAACCCTTTTCTCATTTCTACCTACTCCTTCCTTTACGCAGTTCCGTCTTTCCACTTCTTGTACATTATCTTCACCTTCCTTCTCATCTTTTTACATTCCCTATCCCACCACGACTTCACTATTTCTTTCTTCTTCTTTATAAATACCTTCTTTTGCACACACCCTTTCACTTTCTCTTTCAAATCCACCCATATCTCATCCACACACTCCCCTGCAAAGCGTACCTTCCCTAACTACTCCTGATTCTTCTCTATCATCTCTCTCGTCCAGCTCACTCTCTCCCCCATCAAGACTTCTTCCCCACCTTGCATTCCGCCGCTTTCCCCTTTTACCCACAACCTGATGGTCTGATGGTCTGATTCTACTCTCCCTTCTACTGCAAATCTCTCCGCCTCTTCCCACACTTGCATATTCATGATTACATAGTCTATCACCAATACCCCTGCCTTACTTAAATATGTATATTCTCTCTATTCATCCTCTGTTACCATACAATTCGCCACTAACCAGCCTCTGTCCTCCACCCAGTCCCTTGGAATCTCTCCCTCCTTATTTATTATCTTATCATCCGCTTTTCTTTCGAAGCTCTCTCCTTCCCGGTTAAGGCACCTTTCCCTGCCCATCCTCGCATTAAAGTTTTCATTTTCGTTTTCTTGCCTTTCCCGTCTCTCCCTCCATGAACTTCTTCCGCTAAGCCATCCCTAACCCGAGTTATAATTTTCCTGCAATCCCTTCCTTTTTACTTCACTGTGACCGCCTCCTGGAGCTTCCGCCTATACTCCCCTGGCCGCTTTGGCTCTACTATTCTATCTTATTTCTTACTTCATTACCCCTGCTACGAACTAATACAGCATCTTCACTACTCCTTCACCCTGATTTAACCCCACCCCCCACTTCATACGAAACAAATACCCCTGCACTACCTGCAACACCTCTTTCTCCTTGCCCCACACGATTATCCTTCTCTGCACCTCCCTTCCCTTCCCCCTCACTTGCACTAGACACTCTTCCCCTCGTCTTCTCGCTTCCTTCGTTCACGCAGCTTCGCTTTTTGCCTTTCCCGACGCGCTGCTCGACACCAAGCCACGTACTGTTAAGGCGCCTTATCAGCATTATAAAACGGGATGTCAGTTTCCGGCCGTACGGTTGAATATTTCGGTCTGATATTTTGCATACCTCATCTAAATATTGGTCTGTTTTGCCGGCTAGATTCGGTTTTTTGAAAAAATGTTTATATTTTACGCTATAAACAAAAAGAAAAGAACAATGGAAAAAAATGCAGTGCCTCTCAGTACTAGCTGAGCGTGTATTTTCGAGACCGGGCCGGTCACCCTCTTCAAGTTTTAGTGCCAGACTCCCCGGAGCGCGCGTGGAGAGTCCAGAGCGATCGAATTACCCGAAACGAATCAACCCTTTCATTGTTATGAGATGCAGGCCGGTTCAAAAAACTAAAATTATGAAAGCATCGCGTGGTTCAATTTTAATTAGCTGAAATAGTTTATTCATATAATTTGAAGAAAGTGCAAAAAAGATTCATGAAAATCGGTCAATATTTGCAGTAATAATAGAAATGTTGAAGTGTACGCGATAGCATGCACTGTGGGAGGAAGCGCGTTTTTTTCATTCAAAACAGTCTACAGCCTTCAATTTTGCCCAAATCTTCAAGTATTTTTGTTTTAAATTGAAGTGTGCTAAATTTCCAAGAGCACCTTGGTCAGAGATTGTTGCATTTTCATTTGTTTGTTTATCACATGTGTACTCGAAGTGTGAGAAAATCGAGAGTCGAATGTTTGTGAGAGAGATTTACAGTAACTGCTTCTATGTAAAGTGCACAATAAACAGTTGTTATTATTTAATTTTACATGTAACGATTCGTGGGTACTTAACAATATTGTAATTTTTATTGAAACAAGTTTGTTCTTCTCTCTAAATAGTTTCAATTATCGT
>CAKNWT010252497.1:0-10572 GCA_932066315.1 Andricus coriarius | reverse complement strand
AAGATTCTAAGGAATTTTCAATTGGTTTCAGTAATTTAACTGATAACAGATGATTTAAAAAGATTCTGAGTCATTTTTCAAAGCTTTTAAAAGTGATTTTAATGAACTTGAAAGATTTTAGGGAATTTTTAAGGATTCGAAAGAATTTTTTATTTATTTCAATAATTTCAACAAATTTCAAAGGATAAGGTAAGTTAACTTTTACCCAGATACGAAACGGTATTTGTTAACTACAAGAGGTCAAGAATATTTTGCGATCTGTAAATAAATTAGAACATTATTTTAACAATTTTAAATTATGGATTTTTATTGCATGGATTTTTCAAGATATTTAAATAATTTCAATAAATTTCAAAAGATTTTGTAGGATTAGAAATGTCTTAGGGTATTTCAACAGATTCTAAGGAACTTTCAATTGATTTCAGTAATTTAATTGGATTTCAGAGGATTTAAAAGATATAGAGTGATTTTCCAAGATTTCAACAGAATATATATTTTAGGAAAATATTTGAGAGAATTTCGTAAGATTTTAAGGCATTTTCATTTGATTTCAGTAATTTAATGGATTTCAGAGGATTTTAAATATTCTATAGTAATATAAAAGATTCCAAAGCATTTTCGAAAGCTTTAAAACGTTTTAAGTGATTTTTAAAGTTTTAAAAGATCTTGAAATATTAAGTGACTCGAATGAATTTTTTTTCTTTGAATAATTTGAAGGAATTTCAAAGGATTTGAAATATTCAAGGCTGTTTTTAACATTTTTATTTGATTTTAAAGAGATTAAAAAAATGTCAAGAACCCAAGGAATTTTCAATTGATTTCAGAGGATTTTATAAATTTTGGAGTATTTAAAAAAATTTAGAGGCATTTCAAAAAAATTCAAGTTTCAAGGAATTAAAGAAAAGTTTTATGGATTTGAAAACTTTATAGTACGCTAAAAGATTCCGAAGAATTTTCAATTGATTCCAGAGGATTTCAAATATTTTTGAGTATTTTAGAAGATTCCACAGCATTTTCGAAAGCTTTAAAATGTTTCAACTTTCAAGTAATTTAAAAATATTTCAAATATAAATATGTAAGGAATTTGAAAAGACTTCCAGGCATTTCCAAGAGATTTCAATAATTTAAAGGAATTTCAAAAAATTGTAAAAGCTTTGAGAACTTTTGGAGTATTTTAAAAGATGCCAAGAGAATTTCGAAACATTTAAAACGTTTCAAGTGATTTTTAAAGAATAGAAGGATTTTTTTATTTCAATAATTTGAAAGAATTTCAAAGGATTGGAAATACTTTAGGGTGTTATTAAAAATTACAAGGGATTTTGAAGTGCTTAAATAAATTCAAGGAATTCCAAAATATTTTAAAGGATTTTAAATATCTCAGGGTAGTTTGAAAGATCCAAAGAATTTTTTTATTGTTTTCAGTAATTTAATGTCACTTATAGGATTTTAATTATTTCATGCTTTTAAAAGATTCTAAAGCATTTTTAAGAGCTTTAATATGTTTCAATTCATTTCAAAGGATTTGAAAACGACAAGGGTATTTCAAAAGAGTATAAGGAATATTTAATTGGTTTCAGAGAATTTGAAATATTTTAGAGTGTTTAAAAACAGTTTAAAGCATTTTCAAGAGATTTGACAAAATTTGCATGTGGTATTGTATCAAAGAGTTTCCTAAAATTTCGAAAGTATTGATCGATTTTATAGGACCTATGCCAGGTTTTAGGGTATATTAAACGATTCCAAGGAATTTTCAATTTATTTCGGTAACCTGATAGGATTTGAAATGATTTAAAATATTTCAGGGTACTTCAGAAGATTCCGAAGCACTTTCAAGAAATATAAAAATTTTAAGGCATTCCAAAAAATTTCAAAGTTGTTGAAATAGCTTAGTGTATTTTTAAAAGATTGCAGTAATTTGAAGTGATTCAATTCTTCCACTTTTTTCCTTTTTTTGAAAAATTGGTAATTACTGCCATTTTTCTATGTGGCATTCATTTTTTTCAATTTTGTAAAACTCATTTAATAATAAAAATTAATATTATTCGTACTATTTAGCATTACTCCTTCAGCTTGAACAGAGAAATAAATGAAAAGGAGTTCCTTATTGGAAGCTACGTACATCATCCTGTGGTGCCTTCTAATTACTTTGCACCAATCTTTTGTAACAGTAATTAAATATGAATAACATAGAAAAAATAAGTATTTGGTTTATTCTTTTTCATAAAAAAAAAATAATAGGCGCACGCAAGACTAGTAGTAGTATACTAAATATCATCAGAATGATGCACAGCACTCCAAAAAGTAGCATTTTTAAAAGTTATCTACACACGAATATGGAAGAGATTAGGAATTTTGTTAACACAAGTTGACACATTTTTTTTCTCATATAATACAGAAGAAAAAGAAGATAAAAATCACAAATAGTATAAGAAAATTTTATAAAATCGACTTAATTATTGCTTAATTTCTTTGTGTTAATTTTCTGAGCATAAACACCTTGTTAATTATTATGCTTCTCTCCTCCCAATTTATGCCTTTACACAATTCATGGACATTTTTGAAAACATTTTTAGATTCAATAGGTATGCTTATGGAAAATTACTCTTTCAAATGCGATTTCTAAGAAATTAAAACATTGTTTACAAAATCATAACATATTCGTAACTTAAGTAGGGTAAGGAGGGACAGCGCCGACCGGTGGGGCAAAGGCGACTTTGCTTATAACATTGCTATTATTTACCAATTTTAATTCTACTTTGCATTAAATAAATCTATTTTGTTAAAGAGATAGTGTGACTTACTAAAAGCTTGAAAATTGACGTTGTAAAAGAAAAATTATGCAGAAAACAGTTTTGATAACGAAAGAATTGAAGATTCGCTGGCAAAAATATAAAGTTTTCAAGATTAATAGCAATACTTACAGTTTGAAAATTTGTTATTTTGACAAATAAAATAATGTCACATTATTTTATTATAATCATGGAAGGTAATTCAAGTCCAAAGTTCTTAGGTTATGATAAGTGATCGATAATGTAGAAGAGCCACTTATCTTCTGGGCTACATGCAAGAAACTATTGAATATTATTATTTTCAATCCGGTCGGTACGGTAGAAACCATTGCCCGTAGCCGTATCTAGTGAAATGTCAACGAATAAGAGGTTATATTACAGCTATCACTATTTTGATTTAAAATAACTTATTCTTCTTGCTGGATATGTTTAAAGGTAATTTTTCCAGTCCATAAAATACCACAGACGCGAACCATTATGTTTTCCCATCTTCAAATGTTTTGATTTTTATAAAAAGCTGCGGTCGGCTTTGCCCTCCGGTGTGGGGCAAAGCGGACGAAATACAGCTTGTTAGAAATAATTAAATCATTGTTTTATTCATGTAATAATTACTTATAGACATATGATATACAATAATGTAGGACTCGAAATGAAAAAAAAAAATCGATCAATTCTACATCTTATTAACTTCAAATAAATCATTGGCTGTTAACTGGTCGGCACTGCCCCTCCTTACCCTAGATATTGAAATGATCACTACTTTTCGATAAAACTTTGACCAAATTTATATAGTGTCTACGCTTATTTAAGGCAGAATTTGGTTATTACATATATTCTTTCCTGTTACTGTAACGTGATTGATATGTGTACGTAAATACTATATTTTTTAATTTAATTGTTTCTTGACAAGCGTCATTATATCTTGGATTTTTCACTATAAAAATAAAAATATTACATGCCTCACTAAAGAAAATGAAAAAATTGAGCATTTTTAATTATTAATCTATTTTTCATCCTTTCAATTTGTTGAATATTTTTCCAATCTAGTTTTATCAGGAGAAACTCCTAAGGTATACAAAAGATTCTTCAGAATTAAAAAAATACACAAAAATTACTTTTGGAAAAATATGTGTCTTTCTGACTAAGTAGACTCAAATGCAATAAAAAATCATATATTTGAAAGCGGTTTTGACTTGAAAAATTACTGGAACATCTCAAATTATTAATTTCAATAATTTTTCTGCTCAGAAGTTCTTCATTTAAACTGTTTTTCTTACACAAATGGGTGTCATTTATAAGATAAGGCGGAATAAAATAAGTTATAAATAAATTGTAAACATGTCTTTGATTAAAAGTTGCACTTTATTTAATAAAATTTCTCTAGGTATATATTCAATAATGTATCATTTTAAAAAAATAATGTAAATCGATAAATTGTATGAGGATTTTACAATCGGTCCAATATAAAATAAAATGATAGCAGCACTGCCAAAATTTCAAGACAAAATACCATTTTAAATATTAAGTATGATAAAAAACGTCGATTTTTCTATAAAATCTCATATACAATGAAGAAATTTTGTCGCAGCCGTATCCAAGGGTTAATCAAATGTTGTTAAATTTTTTCCCCTTATTTAATAATTTTTTTTCCAATCGGAAAAGCGTCAACGAAACTATTTAGTTCTTTTTCTTCCAAATATACACATATTTTATCAAGAGCAAGATCTGGTAACTTAGCCTCTAAACAAATATTAAAAATATATACAGTTCTCTTCAACAGACAAGCTCTTTTCTTTGCTTCTTCAATTTTCCTCTTCAATATTTCCCCATAGTTTGTAAAAGCTTCTGTATAAGAATAAGAATTTAAAATCTCTAAAACCTCTTCATTTCTAACAAACGCAGCTAATTTGGTTACATCCTTCAAAAGAAAATCAAACACAGAAATATTGCGATTACAAATTTTTTCTTTCATTGTATCTATCTCAAGGTTACAAGCTTTATACAAATCAAAAAGTACCTTTTGTTTCAGAGAATCTAAATTTTTCTCACAGACATGCAATTTAAGAGCTATCATTTTACATAAATGCAAAACCAATGACTTGACATTATTCGATAAACAATTAAAATTGTAAGGATAAAAACTAATCTGCAATATATAGGAAAGAGGAGTCTCTCCATTTATATTTTGAGCATTCACATCTGCCTTTACTTCGAAAAAATATTCCATCAAATTGTGGAAACCAGGAGTTCTTGAAATTTCATGAAGTGGAGAATTTCCCTGTTTATCTTTGGCATCAACATCGGCTCCGTATTTAATTAAAAGTTTCATGATAAGAAGATCTTCACGCGATGTTTTATTGCCAATATAATGAAGTGGAGTTTTTCCATTTATGTCCCTACCATTAACATCAATTCCTTTAAGCAAAAGAATCCTAATTACATTTATTTCTTTACTTATCATAATTGCAGAATGAAGCGCATTTCGGTTTTCATGACCAGTTACATTTATATCAACCCCAATTTCGATTAGATAGGAAACTACTTCAAAATTACCCGCTGCGCATGCCCTGTGAAATGGGGTTTTCCCTAAAAAATTTTTGACATTCAAGTCCGCCCCATTTTTAAGAAAATTCTTTACAGTTTTAACATCCTGCCCACAAGCTAAATGAAGAGGTGTTTCATCATTAATAGAATTTCTTGCGTTCACATCAATTCCTTTACATAAAATCATTTCAATAATTTCTGCATCTGCTCGAACTTTAGCAGCGAGGTGAAGAGCTGTATCTCCTTTGGCATCAGAATCAAAAACCGAAGCGCCCCATTCTAAAAGACAGCCTACTTGATAAAAACGTCCTAATTTTATAGCAGTCTGCAATGGATTGTTTCCACACTTGTCTTTTTTGTTGATGTCAGCTCCATGCTTAACAAAATCCTTGATCATTTTGCAAGTCCCTTTTTCAATAATAGTATGAAGAACTGTTGATCCCGAAAAAGGAGGTAGATAATTTACATCAAAATTGCCCTTCGCCATTAAAATGATCTCAAATGATTTTTCGTCTCCATTCTTAGCGGCAAACACAAGAAGAATGGGATATTCCTTTTCAGAGATTTTACAATCGTTTCCATTCTTCAGCAGGAAATCAACTATGTTTCGACATTGTCCAAGAAAATCATCAAAAAAGAGGTCCCCTTTTTTTTCGTCAATATTTTCTAGTCTGTTGCTTAAGAGTACTTGAACCATTTCAAGATCACCGTGTAGTAACCCAAGATGAAGTGGAGTTAGATTATGTATGTCAAGATTGTTAAGGTCGGCTCCGTAGTCCAAGAGTAATTCAGCGATTTTTAAAAAACTAGATTTTTTCCTGGAGTAAATTGACTGAGCGTTAGATTCCACTGCTGAATGTAGAAGAGATATTCCGCGGAAGGAAGTTTTTGCACTGACTCCCCGTTTAAGGAGATTTTCAACATCCTTTACTGATCCAGTTTTTATTTTATGGTGGATAATTGTCTCTTCATTTTCTCTCTCTTCGTTTTCATTCTCGTCATCGATATTGTATTGGTGGTCCATTGTCAACTGCAAAAGTTAAAATTGCTAATTTTAAGGACTTACAATTAATAAAGTTAAGTTTGGGCATAGCCATTATTATTAATAATATTTTTTCCAATCTTTTACACAATAATAAAGTTGAGGATTATGATAAAATTAGTAAAAATCTGTTTCCACACATTCAGAAAAGTGACAAAAATTATATATGGGGGCGTTCAAAAATAGGTAAAGCTTATTTGGAGATTTGCCCACCCACCCCTGCCCCAAATGATATGTGACTTTTTTCATTAAATTTTAATTCACGTTAAAACAAATTCACGTTAAAAATAAAATAATATTCGATTTTTTAAGTAATTATTCCTCTACGGATCCCTGGTCCCGTCACTCCAGTTAAACGAAGACTAGCATTTTTACTGCTCTCTCCATCTCTTTAAAGGCGTTAAGTATTTTTTGAACGGCCCCCTGTGTATGTATTTTTTAAGCAATTTTAATTGAACGAAAACGAGCTTTCTTAACTTAAAAGAAATATTACGTGACCATAAAACCATAGGGTCATAGCTCATAGGTCAAAACTCATAGCTTTTTTACTTTTTGGACCAAAATGAGTTAATGATAGGAACCGTTCGCAAACTACGTCACACTGCTGGGGTAGCGAGGACTGGATTTTTGCCGATTTGTGTCGACTTGTTAGGTAAAGGGGGAGGGGTTAACGCAGAATGTGACATTATACATGAAAAATATAATTGTAAATGACAATTTTTTGAAATGCTTTAAAAAATAAAATTAGTGATTTTACTTGACAAGTAATATATCTAAATAAAAAATTTCACACTCTTTCCCCTATTCAAACCTTTTTTAAAGAATTCGTCTTTTTCCCTCTGTTTCTCTCTATTTCTCTTTGAAAGTTAAATCTTTTTAATTGAAAAGTCCACTATTATATTTTTGATTCAGAACACATCTCTTTTAGTTGAAAGTTTTACTATTTGGTTGCAGACTTAACTTTTTTCCATTTTTTTAGCTGAAAATTAATTTTTTCAACTAAAAATTCAACTAATCTATTTTTGACTGAAAATTAATTTATTTTAGTTGAAAATGCAGCTACTAAATTTGTCATTGAAAAATCATATTTTTTTGTTGGAAATTCAATTCATTGGTTCGAAGTTGATGTACTTTTCTGAAAATTCAAATTTTTTAACTAAAAATGTAACTATTCTATTTTTGGTTGAAAATTGATGTATTTTGTTGTAAATTCGTATTTTTTGGTAGAAAAGTATGCTTCTTGCTTGAAAATTCAACTACTTGATAAAAGTTAAACTAGTTTGTTAACAATTTCTTTTATTAGTTAAAGATCCATTTTTCCAATCAATAATTTAACTACTATTTTGTTGAAAATTTGTTTTTCTTTGACTGAAAGTATATTTTTTTGACTACAAATTCAACTATTTCATTTTTGGTTGAAAATGGATCATTTTTATATTAAAATTCCACCATTAAGTTCAAAATTAACTTTCTTAATGAAAATCTAACTGTTTTGTAGGAAATTCAACAGTTTTTGATTTATTTTAATTTTGCAGACATTTTTGCGTAATGATTTTTTTTTCTTTCGTCTTCTCAAAATTAAGCCAAATAAAGACTGCGTAAAGAATAGTCAAACGGGTCCCTTAAGGTTTGTTTTGACACTTTCCGAGTACGAAAGAAGAAGAGTCTGTCCTCACGAAAAATAAAACATAATTTCCCCATTTACTCAGTCCATTTTGCACGATTGGTTTTGATATCCTTTTCTGTACAAATCGTTTACCTGGAGGCAGGCCAAGGATGGGCAGATGGGAATATATGAAAGTTGAGAAATTTGCAAATCTTTGGAGAATTGTACATATTTTCTCATTTAAACTGCTAAAGGCTGGTGCCCTCTTCAGTATAAAACACAAACCAACCATGACTCTTTTGGTTCTAGTTCTGTCCCTATTGTCCACTTCTCCCTCTCCATTGCCTGAAGTTTGGCGGGACTGACGTTATAACTAGACTCTCCACCTTAAGACGGTTGGTTAATTATTTTGGACCTGATTTTTACTCGCAAAATACATTTCTCGCACACTGAAAAAAATGGTATAGCTGTTGTAGCTAGAAATATTTTGCTGGGGAGATATAGCTAAATTTCCAATAAAGTCTTGGCAGGACTGCAAACTAGATAGCTTAGATATAAAAACCGTCTATCTCCTGCAGACAGAAAATTTGGGAGATAAATCTATGACCATTTGTTAAACATTCTAGCAGTCATGCTCAAACATCGTATCTCCTATAATTGGTTTGCTCGTGACAGCTAAATTTTCTAGGTACTGTACTGTTCAGTGCATCAAGTTGGTAGTTGGGTGTATAATTTAAACAATGAATAATTCAAACAATAAAGTAGACTAAGAATGAATTGAAACTTTTTTTTACGAAAGAAGTGCATCCGGTAAAGGTATAGTTTCAGGCGATGAATGGAAACTGGGTGTTTGGAATTCTAGAGGGGTTCATGATCTTAAGGAAAGACAATTACGAAAAACAATGCACATGACGAGGAAGCTAGATATTTTATGTGTCCCTGAAACAAAGAAAAAGAGATCCGACATTAGAGTCATAGAAAATAGGAGGTTAAAGCACGGACTCGAACTATGGTCACGAGTAGATATTGAATCACATGGAAGTCAAGGAATCAATCTGATTATATAAATAAGAGAGCAAGACAGCATGTCAAGGGGCGTAAATTTGTATCTCCCAGATCGTTGTGGGTTAGAATGAAAGTGGGAATCAAAGGATTATTTATCATAGCGTACTACGCGCCAGTTGATGGTGAAAGAAGTGAAGTAAAAGACGCCTTCCAGGATACTTTAAATTATACTATAGGTACTTGCGATCATGGGGAAAGAATCATTCTACTCGGAGATATGAATGGATGGATTGGAGTCCAACACGAGTGTACGGAAAGGGTGCTAGGTAGTTTTGGGGATGAAAAAAAATGGTTACGAAGACAGAGTGGTTAGCTTATGCTTAGAAAAGGGTTTGCTTATTACAAATACTCGGTTTAGGCATACAAGGATCCACTTGCACACCTAGTGCAGAGGAGATAGCCACGGTATAATTGAATTTGTTGTTGCGAATGAAGGACTGATAGAGCTAGCGAAAGATATAAGGGTTATGAGGGGTTCTGAATTTAAAACGGATCATTACCTCTTAGTCTCAAACATAAGCTTAGGTTAAGGATGGAGAAGAAAGAGAACAAACAAGACGAAACAGAGGCGAATCAAGATTGAGAATTTACAGAAACCGAAAGTACAAATAGAATTTCAGAATAAGATAAACGAACACATAAATAGGGTAATTGGGGAGGCGCCAATACGCAATCAAAACATAGAGGGCACATGAACTATGCTCCGGAAAATCATTGTTAGGAGTGCGACTGAAGTGTGTGGTACTGCGGTTGTGGTAAGAATGTCTGGTGATGCGTGGTAGAGTGATGAAATCGGCGTAGCCATTAAGGAAAAGAAGCAAGCGTATCTAAGAAAGTTGAACATTACAGGCCTTATTGATGACGAGAAAAATAGACTAGAAAATGATCATAGGGACAAAAACAGGAAAGTAAAAATACTAAAGTCGGCGTAAACGTGAAAGCTTAAGGTCTCCCGAATTGAAAGATATGTATATTGTTGTTCTGAAAAATCTTTTACGGTGGCACTGATGTAAAACGTGCCAAAAAACAAGGTTTTTGAGGCACTTTTTTTAAGCCTCGACTTTCGAGGCTTCCCAAACCGAGCTGGATGTCTTGAAAAATCTGAAAAAAATCATAGACCATCTTTAAGGTGTCCAGAATGCAAAGCAGTTTTCCAAATTTCAAAATATGAATTTGTTTAGTAATTACAGACCGTTTTCCACAAAAAATCTTCTTGGAAAGAAATAATGATAGGAAGCTGTTATATGGCTCAAGATGTGTAGTTCCGTAACACGATTGATGTACAATTTGAACAAATGAAATTAGATCAATATTTCGCGAAACAAACCTAAACGCATATTTCGGAATTTAATGAGAATAGCCACCGTATAAAAAGTGTTTAAAAAAAGTATCTATTTCACAACAATAGGGACCTCAGAAGGAAGGGGTACCGATGTACCTGCCCTTTTCCCAACCAGCTATTGACCTGCGGGTGAGCCGGGTACCCCTTCCTTCTGAGGTCCCTATTGTTGTGAAATAGATACTTT
>CAKNWT010252488.1:0-14155 GCA_932066315.1 Andricus coriarius | reverse complement strand
CTAAATTATTCTGCAAAGAAATATTGTCTAAGTAGTTTTTTTCTATATGTGGTCCTGCTAGCTTAACGTTAAGCTAGCATGACCACCGGTTTTTTGGTTTAAATGCAGAGCATTAAATTTGGCAATAGGGCATTAAATTAGCCCTAAATGAGCCCTAAATTCCCTATAGGTTTTCAGTCCATTTTTGCAATGTGGTCCTGCCAGCTTAACGGACCTTGAACCCTCTCCTTTCTATTTAGACGACTAGCCAATATTGTGTGTACTTTTTATTTATCATTTCTAAAGCATAAAGCTAAACGAAGTCGTCTAACATTTAGGAACTTTACTAAATTAGACTTTGATTTGAGTAGATATAAATATTTCAATGAGATATATTCTTTAAACAAAATTTTAAATAAAAATTAATTAAAGAAAATGTGGAAAATGGCTTAGACATATTTTACACTTCCTATTTTAAATCTGATTCAGAACATTTTTAATTTTAACAAACTTTTTTTATGAAGAAGGTGGTTCTTAATGTATTTGAAATTTGTAGGAAATTTTTATTATATATTTAAGGATATAACATACTTTAATTATGTATCTTAATTTTAATAATTTTTTTCTCGTGAATAAAACTGTGAATCTTCAACGAATTTCGACCGGGATTTTTCCCTTGAATGTACTAATATGCAAATTAAAAGTGGTTTAATTATTTTATTACTCTAATTCAGAGTTGGAACACTGAATTTTCTAAAATAATTATAATTCTGAGTTGGCACAGGGGACTTCAGTAAAGAATTATATGATTTTGAGTTTTGAGATCGGTAATTTCCACAAAGAATCAGAATGTTGATTTGGGACAAAGAACTTTCTAAAAGAATAACAATTGAGAGATAGAACTGGACATTTCCATAAAGAATTCTAATTTTCATTTTAGGTTAATTTTAGTACAGGAAATTTCGTTAAGATTTATAATTTTTACTTTAGGACAGGAAGTTTCAGTAAGGAATTATAATTTGGATTGCAGCAGGGAATTTTCGTAAAGAATTATAATGTACACTTTGTAAAAGGAAGTTTCCACAAAGAATTATAATTTTCACTTTAGAACAGGTAACTTTCATAAAGAATGATAATTTTCACTTTGGAATAGGAAATTTCTGCAATGAGAATAAGAAAATACGAGAAATTATTAAACAAAAAATACAGGTCACATATTCTGAGATTGAATTTATGTACCCCTGTTAAACCAATCTAATCTGTTTTTGCAGTTTTTCTAATACTTGATAATAAGGTTGGTCCATATTTCACAAAATGCACTTGTTTTCTACAGACAAAATTAGGAGTAAGAGAACAACACATTATAATTCCATTGTTTAAAGAAAACAATGAGTTATATAAAAACTGCATAAATCCAAGCTAATAGATTCAATTATTCGATAATATTAGATAACCAGCTAAATAGTTTCCTCTATATGATCCTATTTGAATCTTTCTTTTATCTCTGGTGTTTTTGAGATACAGCATTTGTCTAATTATTGAGGAATTATCTCGAGTAGATTTATCATGCTTTGTTGGCTTACTCCTTAAATATATATATATATCAAATTTTCTTTTGAGCTAATGAAAGATATGAGTATATTTTCAAAATTACGCTTTAGAACAATATTGCAAGATAATAATGTTGATTTATCATCGTAGAAAGTACAGTTTATTCAAAATCATGAGTGGCAGGGTTACCCGCTGGCCGAGGCTACCCGACTCGCCCCTAATACCCAGTTTTCTCAAATAACTTAGATAGGAAGAGTACCGCGAGGGCCGTTCCAAAAATGTAGCACCCCTCCCAAAAATTGCAAATGTGGATGTCGCACAAAAATTGTCGAGAGTCTAGGATTAGCCGAAATCGCAGCCGTCGCTAGTTGAGTACTGTAACGCTCATTAACAAGAGCTGCTGTCAATATAGTTTCGTTTGTTTTTATAAAACAGCGGGTTTCTAGAATAGTTTTTTCGAAATTGAGATACTGGAGATTTGCAATTAAACCAGTTCGTTCATGCTGAAGATTCGAACGAGGCAATGATATATAAACATTTTCTTCTGAACGTTGTAGCAGTGGAGTATCATGCATCCATATAGGTGCAAGGTGTAGTACCATGAAATAAAACGCCAGCCAACACTGTTTGGCCAGTACCTCGAACTTGTACAAAAATGTGTCTTCTTTGAGGAATAACAAAATGTGGACGAGTACCTCCTGTTGAAAGAAAAGATAGATTTAATTTATGCATATTTTTCACACAGGAAACATTTCTGTTAGTCAGTACCGTTCAGAAGGAACTGCACTAATTGCAGAGAAGTGGGGTCACATTGCGCAAGTTACATTGCGGCATCTCTCATTCGGAAAAATTTGAATTCCAGAAAAAATTAGGAAAAGTGCGGGAATATACCCCTGTGATTAGTCAGAAAAATAATGTATTTCACACCCCTACCCGGTTCCAAGGTCCCGTGGGGCATAGGAAGTCACCGCTGTGATTGCTCACAGAAAATATTTAAGTTACCCCACTACTTTTTGCTAATTTTTTGTGGACTCCATATTTTTTACTAACGAGAGATATAGATGAAAATATCCACTTTTATTTCCACATGGAATTCAATGTGCCTCAAAAAATTATCTTTAAACCCAAGAAAAATATTTATTGCCTCTCAGACACAGAAATCGTTTTTTGTTCCAATAACAATTTTTCTTTAATTTAAAATTTCACGTAGAGATGTACGAATATCACGTGGAATTTGGGCGATATTTTGAAACAAGGAACAACATATCGATTACTGAAAGGGAAATATAATTGAATTATGAAAAATGTACCTGAAGTTACAAAAGTTCATATGAACGAAATTAAATAAATTATTTTCCGAATTATTTTTCCTAAATCTGTCAGGAGCCCGGAATAATAGTCCGGGTGAGACATTTCAGAAACACCCCTATATTAAAATATATAGAATGTCTCAAAACGTTTGAATATTCGTTTTCTTTTTAAAATTTGTTATACTATAATTATAACAAATTTGTTACCGCCATTACTTTTCATTACCAATTACTGATATGAGATAAATGGGATAACCAATTAAATTTTTGATGCTCAGAATAATAGGCCGTGTAATACATTTCGGAAAGACCCCTAAAACACCCTTATTATATGCATACCTAAAATGTTACAAATGACAATACAGAATTTCGAAATTCGCCAATTAAAATACGTCAAAAATATTAGTTTTTATACGAATTATAGAATGGGCGAGACATCTCGAAAAGTCCCCTAAAACCCACCCTTATTATATGCACACCTAAAATGACAAGTTAGAATTTCGATACTTGACAACAGAAAAACGTCAAATATCTTTTTTTATGCCTTTTTTACTTATCAAATAATGGTTCTGTAAAAACAAAGTATTATTTCAGGGCTAAGTTCAGGTATTACAATAAGACTCAGAAAATACAATCTGGAGTGTACTAAAATGAGAGCATGGGTAGGAACCCAGATACATTTATTTTACATTGAAAATGGCAGCATGAAGTTATCCTATGAAAAAATGATACTGTAAAAAAAGAGATCTCTAGTTTTTATAGTGTGTGTAAGGGTAGTTATAATCCATGAAGAATTAAACATTCATAAATTTTTTCGTCAGAATATTTTATCCTAAATGATTAGGGCAAAAGAAATTAAGACCTATCCCTCACAGCGCGCAGGCGGTATATCCCATTTATTTTATATCTAGTAATTGGTAATGAAAAGTAATGGCGGCAACAAATTTCTTATAAGTATAGTACAATAGAATTTAAAAAAGACTAATATTCAAACGTTTTTAGTCATTTTATATATTTTAATATATGCATTCCAAAAATATTGGATTCCGTTCCCAAATATTATATACACTATATACATTATACTTTCTCATAAGTAAATATGAGTGTAAATACGAACAACCGATTGGTAACCGAAATCACTCAAAAAGTTATTAATTAATTTGTTCACTAATCACTCTTAGACTGAAGCAATGATGGCCCAGCTTAAGAGTGATTGACTTTAGTCAAATAAGCTTGTGATTTTTTTATTATTACTTCTATTATATAAAAGACCAATGTAAATGTTCTACTTAATAGTTGAAGTGAGTTGAAGCCTCGGTAGCGAGATAATGTTGGGTCAACAAAAATACAGTTATTTAAAACTACTTCATATAGTATGACAAGCGATTTCTGCTCAAGCCTGTTCTATGCTGTGTCGTAGCATATATGCCACTGAACAAACTATGTCATATAAAAAAGTATATGTATATGTTAGCATATATGTAGGCTCATAAATATTATTTGAACAAAAAATTGGGGTTATGGTGCCGGGCTTTGAATGAAATGTCCTGTAAATTATAATTAAAATGTGATTGCGATGTCTGTATTTTTGGCGAGAAGCTCACATTATCAGATTATATACATGGCATTATACTCAAAAACATTTGTTAACAACGTCATTATTTGAAATTTAATTAATTCGTTGGTCTTGCATTTCGGTCAGCATACCCCATACCATAGGGCATGGTGTCCCTAATATTACTGCTGGTTTATTTCAAGAATAGGAACATTTTAGAATAAAAAGTATACAATATAATAATTCTTGACATTATAATGTAACGGAAAAAATACTCGAGGCATGATCAACACTAAATAACTATTTTCTTATCAATCAAAGTTAAGTATGTCGCAAAACCTAGGTATAACTTATAACCTCTTACTCCTTGAAAATTCTATGCAGCGTGTAAATACTAAATATCTGCAATTACCTTTACCAGATATCGTGTTTACTGACAGATACCAAAGGTGGGAACATTCAACATAGGTATTCTTTTAATAATAATATTCAATATTCAATTAATAATATTCGAAATCCTACTTATTGATCCTATTTAAATCTTATTTATAAATTGTTCAATTGTTCGAATACCCTAATAATTAAAGAGAATTGTTTAAAGTGTTTTCTAAATGGAAAATTATAATTAGGAATGGAAATAACTTCATAACAATAAGTTTTAATATTTTTAGGTTATAACCTCAAAGTTTACATGCTGCTCGCTTTCAAAGGAATAAAAGATGAAATTGCGCGGCTAAGTAAAGAGAATTCTTTCAAGTATATTTTAATAGAAAATTATAATTAGGACTGGAAATACATTTGGTACTTACCGTAATATTATTAAATATAACTTCAAATCGTATTTCGATTTTCGTCATTATCTCTATAACTTTATTATTAAGAACCTCAAATTTTATTAGACAGAACAGACAACGTTCAGAACAATATTAAAATTACGAGATTGACAATATAACTATAACTTTCTGAGTTTTTCTACATTGTCAATCAAATTACCGACCTGTTATAGCACTGTCAGCATCTCCACAAAATTTTTCAAACATCATGCCCCGTATGTCATATTTGAAGATTTAATTAATTTTAATATATTTAGAACGTTTATAAAAACAATTTATGATACCAGAAGTTTAAAGAAATGCTTCAGTTTCTTCTATTATAATATAATATTTTCATGCTTCAAATATTTCAAAAAATGCTGTAAGTGCTTAATTTCTGCCAAAGACTTTTCCACCTGTTTCCGCAAAAACTGTTTTTATCATAATAACTCTCCTGACACGTATTTAAAAATAAAATTTTCATCACATCACTATTTCTCCAAACAAAGAAAGTCATTCTATGTAAAAATATAATATGTAAATCAATAAACGCTGGCGTTTTTTGCAATTGACACCATACCCCACACCGGCACCATATCCCACTCTCCCCTACGTAACGATGTAGATAGTAAAATATTACAAGGATGAGACGTATAATTCCCCGTAGAGTTTTTGCTCCTTGAATCTGAATTCGAAAGCAACATCTTTCTATCATGTCTGATTTTTTTGGAAATAATTGCGTTCAAAAATTCCATATACCTACCGAATTTTTGCCCCATATTTGTCCTCATTTATCTCAAAATATGACATGATATCAATATGTATTTCGGTTTCGGATCGGTTGCAGCAACCAAAAATCTATACTGGAAATAATATGTTTCATCCATATGTTACATCTTTCAATGTCAACATGTATTAAAATGAGACCATTGGTGGGAACCCAGATTCATTTGTTTTACATTAAAAATAACAGCATGAATTTATCCTAATGTATCAGATTATATAAAACTTACTTGTAAATTTGAGGAAAACCGTACAGGTAAATATTATAATGTCGACATTCATTTTTTACACTTAGAGATGACGATAGATAAATGAAATATAATTTTGAAGAAGTTCATGAACGGTAACTGTAACATTTTTGGAATACATTCACTTATATTCTAATTAGTATCTAATTACATAGCGTTATCAATTTGTATTGAAAAATAATGGATAAACGAATCTAAAAAAAGATTTTAGCATGTTTCATATCTGCAAGATTTATTGTCCATGGCTGCCACTAAAAGCTAATCACAGTATCTACATTTCAGACGAGTAATCTTTCACTTTACCAAACTTCATAAAAAAATCATAAAGGCGTTTATGATTTTTTTCTCATGTTTGGTAAAGTAATATAGACCATTTCAATTGGGATGGCAGCATATAAGGCCTTCAGAATTATTTAAATTTACAAATTTGTATGTTGAAGAGCAATGCATTATTTTCAATTCGGGAAAAATTCGTCACTGAAGAAGAAAGTTCCACACATAATGCATATTCACACGAGTTGCGATTGTTGTTTTACATTCCGAGTAATTCATATTATTTTTCATAGCAAATCTATCGAAAATTCGAGTTTCGGTACCTGTAGATTGTGTTGGAAACACGGTGTTTGCATCCCTAGGGTTGAAACATTTTGTTTGAGCCTCAGGGTTTGACAACTCCGTTGTCGAAGACACATGAAAAATGAGTTTGTAAGAAAATGGCCAGAAACAAAATTGAATCCCTTATTGTTTCTGTGTACTCATGACCTACTTAAAACTATATTATTTACACTGAAATGTTAAACATGTATAAATAAGATACATTTTGGAGAAGCACCTCACGAACCTTTATTAAAAAAAGTAATTTCCTGGTATGTAATGTACCCTAAGATCCATGATTGGTATTCAATATGCATACGTGAGTTTATGTAAAGTTTGTGAAGTCGTTACTTTCACTGCGGCTAAATGATTCTCAGATGCTCCGCGAAACTGCGATGCTCTTCTCATACTTTGATAATTGTTATTGATAAAAAATGGATTATTTAATTAAATTCAATCTCTTCTACAAACCCATAAATTTAATCAATCTTTATAAAAGTAGATGGACCATATGGGCACTTTGTCCACAGGATGGTAGCAGGTAAGGAAATCAGGGAAACGTCATACAGAATTTTGTTGGTCAGAAAAAGTCAGGGAATTTCTGTAAAAAAACGCATATTAAGCAATCCTGTCCCAAATAATCAGGGCTGCCACACAGTCACTTTTAGTCACTTTTTTCTCTCTATATAGCTCACTCAAAAAAATGTCTGGCTAAATCAACCAGAATTCTGGTTAAATATGCCCTTACTATTTTTTCAGGTTAGACTAACCATATTTCTGGTTAGTCTAAAAAGAAAAAATAGTAAGGGCATGTTTAACCAGAATTCTGATTGATTTAACCAGACATTTTTTAGAGTGCTGTAGAGATAATATATAGAGATAACTATAGCCACTTTTTAAAATGAAAAGATCTCTTCAGTCACTTTTCTTTCCATAATTAACGCATGATTTAACCACTATTGAATTTATATATCTATACATATTTCTGACTTTAATTATTTTGATATGTTTTAGGGCGTATTAAAAGATAACAAGTCATTTTTAGTAGATTTCAATAATTTCGGGGGATTTCAAAGAATTAAAAAAATTTCAGGGTATTTTTAAACATTGCAAGGAATTTTTAAGAGCTCTAAAAATTTTCAAGGTATGTTAAACATTTTAAATATTGTAGGGCATTTTAAAAGATTCCAACCATTTCTTAATAGATTTGAAACATTTTAAGGGATTCCTAAGAATTAATAATATTTCAAGGCATTTTCAAAAGCTTGAATAAGTTTAAAAGGTTTTTGAAAGCTTTTATCAAGGAATTTAAATATTATTAGAGTATTTTTATATATATTCCAAAGAATTTTCAATAGATTTCAATAATTTGAAAGTATTAGAAAGGATTTCAAAGATTTTAAGGTAATTTTAAAACTTCCCAGTATGTTTTAAGAGCTCTAAAGAGTTTCAAGGGATTTCAAAAAATTTCAAGGGATTTCGAAAGATTTCAAGGATTTTCAATGAATTTTCAAGGATTTGAATTATTTTGAAGGGAGTTGAAAAAATCTTTATGGATTTTTAAAGAATTTGCTAGTATTTCGGTAGATATGGAACGATTTCATAGAACCTATATGATTGTAGGATATTTTCAAATATTCCAAGGGAGTTTATAAGATTTCAATGATTTTAATGTATTTCAAAAGCTCTTAAGGTATTTTAATCAATTTCCCAGGATTTAAGAAAATATCCGATATTATGTAATTTCATGGTATTTATAATATTTTAATGAATTTCAAATAATATAATCACAAGAGTTGAGAGATTTTGTAGGGTTTAAAAGATTTTCAAATATTTCAAGGCGATTTCAAGGTATTATCAAAGATTCGAAATAATTTGAAGGATTTTATGATATTTTAAAAGATTCCAAGGAATTAGCTATTGATTTCAATAATTTGAAGGAATTTCAAAAAAAATTAAGATTTTATGATATTTTAAAAAATGCTGCGGAATTTTTAAGAGTTTTATAAAATTTTAAGGGATTTTAAATAAAAATAAATATTTCAGGTCATTTTAAAGCATTCCAAGGCATTTCCAAGTGATTAAAAAAATGCAAGGGATTTCCAAGAATTTTAGTGATTTTAATAAGTTTTCGAGGATTTCAAGAAATATCAAATTTCATAGATTTTCATGGGATTTTATAATATTTTAATGGATTTCAAAGAATTTATTTACAGTAAGTGAGGGACTTCGTAGGGTTTCCAAGATTTCCAGAGATTTTCAAATATTTGTAGCAACTCATTTGGAATTCACTCTGAATGCTTTTAAATCAACTTACTGAATTCGATGAATTTTTTTATATTTGTAAATTGCTTTCAATTCACTTGATTTTTTGAATTTTTTCCAATTCTTTTGAATCATTTTGAATTTAATTTCTTGAAATCTTTAGAAGTCATGAGTCGATTTCTTCTAAATTCAAAAGAACATTAGTAGTGGCATTATTAATGCACATTAGTCACTTTTTGGGTTAGAAATTAGACACTTTTGGTCACTTTTTCGGTTTAAGAAGGACTGTGACTTTTTTCGTTTTTTCATGTAAATTAGGCTGTGTCAGCCCTGATAATAATAAATTTTTAATTTAATTTAAAATTGTTTTATTCAATTTGTAAAAGATTCTACATATATATTAAAAATGTAATAAGATTAGAATTTTAGTCTTTAAATTTTAATGGTCACACAAATTGTTTCTTTACACTCTAATTAACATGAAATATATCAGTGAAACACCAAAAAGATATTACGAGAAAAATGGACATATCAACAATTTTTTTAAATATTACAAAATATATATATTTGGTCATAAAATCATTGAAAAACTAATGGATGATTTTTCAAGAAAAAAATTATTTTTATATTGCTTAAAAAATTTGTTTAAAAATGCTTATTCCAGAAATACTGACAACCACATTCGATTCTGCTGAAAAAACTACATAACACCTATGTGTTTCGCCTTTTTTTATGGAACCAGTGGATACATGGACATACATGGACCTTATGTAATTTTTTCCGCAGAATCTAATAGAGCTGTTAGTATTTTCATACCTCGCATGTTGCATACTTAAACAAATTGTTGAAATTAAAATTGTTTAATTAATTTAAAAATCTATTTTTTTACCAGGATGTGCTGTGAAATTTTAAAGAATTTTCAAGCCAATAAAACGTACCAACAATTTAAAAACTTCTCATTGGATCTAAAGTGGGACATTATTAATTTGAAAAAAATCTATGGCAATAAAAATATAATTTCAGGGAAAATTAAAATTGAATGGAACTCTAATTTTGAAGCAATTATTCTACGAATTTTTACTAAATTTTATTTGAGATGTATTCAAATAAACATCTGTACATTTTTAATTGTTTAGAAACTATAATGAAAAAGTCAAAAGTTAAAAGCATTTTTTGATTGATTGAACGGAGCTAGTATTTTATTTTAGATTTATCAAAATATGAAAGCATTTCGATATTTATTCAAGCATCTAATCTGAAATATTTGAAAGCAATTTGATTAAATTTGAAGTTTTATATGGAAATCCAAATTTGAAAGCAATTTTGACAGACTTCAATTAAGATACGTTTGAATGTAGTTGGTTTTCCTAGCTTAAATAAAAATTGAATTTAAATGTATTATTTTTTTTCTGTCTGAAATTATCATTTGTATTTTTAAATTTGTGAGCAATATAAATTTAAAGACAATCCCTATATTCATAAATCCAATTTTGTATTGAAAGTAGTTCAAGCTTTAAAAAAATCTAAATTGAATCCATTCAAATTTGATAGCACATAAGTTGTTCGAAAACAAAATACACATAAAAATTACATATAAAAAAAACTATCCAAGCTGAAAAAACTATATAAGTTTATACTTAGATATTTTAATTCAACTGGCATTGAAATAACTCAATTTTGAATACAAAAGTGTAAGGTATACAATATTTTACAAAAATTTAAATTTTAAGAACATTCAACTTTAGATTCTTTAAATTAGAAATGAGAAAATGAAATAATCTCCTAAGTAAAAAAACCTTTGAATTGAAATCATAATAAAAATGTGGTAAAATTCTATAGATGAAGAAATTAATCATTCGCTAAAAGATAAGACAAAGTCATTTAAACATTTATTAGCATTTTTTATTGTAAATTTTTTCAAATTGTAAAGAACAAGTTGTAGGAATTTGTGCCCAGCAAGAATTTGTGAAATAACTTCTAATGAATAATTCTCATAGTCAAACATAGATGTAATCTATTTGTTTAATGGTTAGGTAATATTTGCTTAGACCTCGGCCTAGACATTATCTATCAAGGATACTTGAATAGAGATGATGCCATACAGAAATAACTCGGATTAATGTACATAATTAAATTAATGTTTTGTTTTTTTCATTAACGCTATTAATTTTAATGTTAATAATTCCTGTTGTTGTTTGCACGTGGTTGCAATAGTTCTCGTGGCTTGAATATGCAATTATATATATAACCGCATATAGTGTGAAAATAGAAAAAAATAATTAATACTAATTTGCATTATTCACACTTCCTCTCGACGTGCTTAAAAACTCTACAGCTACAGAATAATTTGCCTCCTAGCTGTTTGCTGTGATTTTCAGCTGTTGTTGATTGAGCAAGCACACATTTTTAGAAACGTGTTTCATCTTTTGAGCAAGTGAGTGATGCACCAACTTCCATAATGAATATATTATTCAGCTTGAACAAAAATAATGGATTAATTTTATTTTCACAATAAAAAATTTACTCGTATGTAAATGACGCAACTTTTAGTAAATATCTGCTTATTAAATCCACTTAATTTTTGTTAGAAAATTATTAATGTTTTTATTGAAAAAGTTATCAACAATATCAGGGAGCCTACCCGACGGGTGATTTTCAATTTCCGGTCAATTGTTATTTTTTCCCGATCAATTTAAAAGAGTTCAAAAGGTTTGAATGATTTTAGACGATTTTAAAAGATTTCTAAGATTTCAGATTTGCAACAGGGAATTTTGGAAAAAAACTTAATTCTACTGAACAGGTTTGTTTTTAAATTCCCGTTTTCCAAAATAAAGTTGAAATTATTTTCCAAATTTCCGGTTCCATGTAAAAAATGCTCTGTTCCAAGTCAAATAATAATTCTTTACAAAAATTCCTTGTTCTAAATTATTATTCTTTACGGAAATACGCCGTTCTTAGTAAAAATTATAATTCTATACGGAAATTCCCTGTATGTGAGTGAAAATTATATTCCTTGTTCGAAGTCACAATTACATTTATTTCTAAAAATTATCTGTTCTAAGTCAGAATTATATTGATTTAATACAGCATTTTCTATTATAATTCAAAAGTATAGTAACGGGAAGACTGAAAATCAAGAAAAGTAAAATTTCCGGCACTCTAAACTTCTCTAAAAAGAACATTTTTGAAGTAGAAAATTTCCGAAATAATGTGAATATTCCCGGTAATAGATAATTCTTGAAATAAAATTGCCAACATTATAAAATATTAAAAACTGCAAAATTGCCGACACAGGATAATTTCCGGAATCTAAAATTCACGAATCTAAACAATTAAAAATTGGTTTCATACAAAATCAGTAATAAAATAACTTTCTTCTTATGAAATTTGGAAGTAGACATTTTTAAACTCAAACAAATTTTTATTTAAAAGGAGGGATTTTCAAAATCACAATTAAATTCATTCAATTATAATTTAGAAATCTAGTAACTCCCTTTTTCTAAAATTTGGAAGAGGTAAGTTTCACACTATGACGAATTCTGACTCGGAACATGGATTTTTTTGTTATTCCCTTCTTCTAAATCAGAATTAAAATTCTTTGAAAAAGTTCTCAGTTATAGCCCAGAATAATATAATTCTTTTGAAAAATTGCCTTTCCCAAAGTCGAACTTATAATTCTTTACGAAATTCCCTGTTTAAAAGTCAAAATTATAATTCTTTACGAAAATTCCCTCTCCAAATTTTCAAAATTATTTTTCTTTACCGAAATGGCCTGCCCCAAACTTAAAATTATAATTATTTACTAAAATTTCCTGTCCTACAGTAAAAGTGATAATTCTTCATGGAAATTTGCTGTCGAAAGCTTAAAATTATATTGTTTTATTGAAATTTTATGTCGCAACTTCGAATTATAATTCTTTAAAAAATTTATTGATCAGAAATTTGGAAAGTTTACTTGATTATTAAAATTGAATTCGCTTTTGAAGTTGTCATAACAATGCGCGGTTTTATAATCCCATTTAATTTGGCTGAGGAAGTGGTAAGAAAAAGTTTCAGATTTAAGAATAAATTCGTAATTTAAAATAATTCTTCTTTTGGAAATATATTCCATTGAGTTTATTGTTCTCCAGTGACACCGTAGTCTACTGAAGAAATCGGAAATGAGCCAAGACCTACACAATCTGTATATGGACTTGACTAGTTTTTATTCATTGTAATTGAATCACATTAGTGATTCATAGACATAAAATTTATTCTCAGTACATAACCACGATCACAAAAGAGAGACTGTTCACTTGTTTGATCTTAAAATTTTTTGAATGACATTTTTTTCTAAATTTGAATAAAAAACTACTTATGATTCAGCCCAAACCAACTTTTATTTCTCCTAAAAAAATGGAAGTAAAAAAACGAAATTCATTCTTTTTTTTAAATTTTGTTAGAGTGAAGCCGTTTTTCAAAAAGTGGCCTCAGCAGTGTCTTCGTTAAAAGGAACCTAAATACGCAAAAAGGGCCTATTATACATATCCTGTGGGAATTCTGTAATAAACATTATATTAATAATGTCTAATTAATCTTAAAATTTATTAGAAAGTTTGATGATTATGGAATAAGGATCTAAATCATTTTTAAATGTTTGATGATATCAGAGAAATTCGTCTTTTTGGCATGAAAATTAAACAGTTCTCGTTGAAAATTCGTCCTTTTTGTTGAACTCAACTGTACTTGGTTGAAAATAAAAAAATTTTGAATTAAATAACTACTATTACATTTTTTTGGGAATTCATCTATTTTGGTTAAAAATTCCACTGCTTAGTTCAAATTGGGACTACTTTGTTAAAATTTCGTTGATGAAACTTCTTTTTTTAATGGTTGAAAATTGATTGTTCAAAATTAAAATTTAACTATTCCATTTATTGTTAAAAATAATATATATTGTTTAAAATTAATCTATCTGGTTGAAAATTCATGTATTTTGTTAAAAATTGATCCTTTCAGTTGAAAAATCAAATATTCTGTTGAAAATTCGTCGTTTTATTTAAAATTAATTTTTTAACT
>CAKNWT010252487.1:0-11620 GCA_932066315.1 Andricus coriarius | reverse complement strand
ATTTTTAGTTGAAAATTTTATTGTTTGGTTGAAAATTCAACAATTTTTTAAAAAGTCATCCTTTTTGGTTGAATTCATCCTGTTTTTCTTTTTAATTCATCTTTGTGGTTTGAAAATTCATCTGTTTTAGTAGATATTTCATCTTTTTTTGGTTTATAATGCAACTGGTTGAAAATTAATCTTCCTTGGTTGAGGATTTAATTATTTTGTTACAAAATTATTTTTTTAGTTAACGGTTCACCTCTTTGTTTGAATATTAAACTTTTTTCACAATTTCCACAATTTGAATAAAATCTTTTTTTCTTTTTTGGCTGAAAAATCTTTATTTTTAATTCATCATTTATGATTCAGAAAGTATAAGAATTGTCTGAAATTGGACATCACAGTTTTTCGACGGATCTCCACGTTTTAAGACCCCCTGAAGCCGAAAATCAAGTTTTGGCGATGTCGTCCGTCTCTCTGTCTGTCCAACCGTCCGGCCGGCAGTCCGTAATCACGATAACTCTCGAAAAAATGAAGGGATTGAATTTAGATTTGGCTCACTTTTATTAGGTCCCAAAAGAAAGAACGAGTTCGTTAACTAGCCATTTCGAATAGAAATTCAAAAAGTTAGAGCATTTTCAAAATTTTTGAGACCAGTTTTTTTAAGATTTAAAAATTTTATGTGCGGGTGTTCGTGGTACATAGAAAGCCGAACAATTTATCCTGATGACTTTTTTCGATAAAAAAAATTATCAGAGTTATAGCCAAAAAACGCACGATATTGAAAAAAGTCAGAAGAAGAAAAACATTGCTGTTTCAAAGCCCGATAAGATTATTATAACGACTTTTAGAATTTTCTTGAAAACCCGAAAATTTAAATTTTGATCGCATAAAAAATAATGAAAAATCAAAAATTCCATTTTGTGGTCAAACTATGCAAGATACGGAAAAATATGAATAGACAAAAATTGTGTTTCTAAAGAATATCTACAAATTTGTTATTCATCACTTTTTGATATGACGCGTAGTTTTTGTTTTATTCGTAAAAAAATATATTTAAAATAAAAGATTAAATTTTTGGATAAACGGCACAAGCTAAGAAAAAAATAAATAGAGAAAAGTTTTTCACACAAATAATTGATACACATTTTTTATTATTCAATTTTTGATAGGACGCGTAGTTTTTGTTTTAATCGTAAAAAATAACACTAAAAATAAAAATAACAAATTTGTGGAAAAACAACAAAAGGTACGAAAGAAAATTAATAGACAAAATTTGTTCACCCAGAAAAGAGATACAAATTTGTTATAATTTATTACATTCTCATAATTTATGGTTGAGGAGGTATTAGAAATCGATTCAAGCATTTTTGGTTTTAACATTCATCTGTGTTGGTAGAAATTTCATCCTTTTTTGTTAGAAACTTAACAATACTTTTTGTTTGAAATATCAATCAATGTATGATGAACTTTTTGTTGAAAATTTAACTATCCAGGTTGAAAATTCAACTAACTTTTAAAAATTTTATCCTTTTGGCCTAATAATTCAGATATTTGTTTGAAAATGTAACAGTTTTTCATTGAAGTTTAATCTTTTTTTATTACAAATTCAACCATTTGGTTGAAAATTCAACTATTTATTTTAAAATGTATTTTTTTCATTCCTTTCGATATTCGACTTTTTAGCTTGAAAATTCAACTATTTGGTCGAAAATGCAACGGTTTTGGTTCAAGTTTAATCCTTTTTTGGTTTGAAAATTCGACTATTTGGTTGAAAATTCATCTTTTCAGGTAGAAAAAGTTAAGTGCATGGTAAAAAATGCAACTAGTTTGTTGAAAATTTAATTATTTTGTTGAAAATTCAAGCATTTTGTTAAAAAGTAATCTTTGTTATCGAAGATTTAATTGTTGTTGGTTAAAATTTAATGTTTTTCATTTGAAAATTTAACATGTGGTTGAAAATTCAACAATTTGGTTAAAATTTCAACCATTTTGTTAAAGTCATCTTTTTTGGTCGAAAATTCATTTGTTTTGATAAAAATTGGTCCTCTTGGTTGAAAATTAAAAGTTTTATGGTATAAAACTCAACTTTTTTGGTTGAAATACAATTGAAATTTCAAAATTTTAATCTGAAATCATTTTGTTCTGTTTATAAAAGTTTCTGTGTTAAAAATCTTACAAAATTAAACTGCTAATCCTTGAATATTAATGGTCAGGGAAAATTAAAAATTGGTCGGTAAATTTTGAAAATGAAGTTTTTCGGTCACCCTGCAAACCTTTGATTGAATCAAGCCAATCTTTGGTTCACGATACACCAAACTTTTTTTTGAGTGTTTATCTGAAAAATTGGTATAAGCCCTAGATTAACATCCCCTTAGGAAAAAGGATCCATCCTAAAGTATCTTCTTCAATTTTGATTGAAACTTGATAAACTGCTCGAAATCGAATTTTCTCCTAAGTTTGTCCCAAAGGCGATTTTGGTCCGTCAATAACTGATAAATTGCTTTGAGTATCGAATTTCTTGTAAGTCCTAATGCTGACAGGTGTGAAGAGACGCGCGACCAACGAAATGGAGCTTCAACGTAATGATATGGTTTACGGTTTCCGTATTGAATTGAAACACGATTCTCAGTGGGGTAGGTCAAGCCGAGCCTTCTCCGTACGTGAGTTTTATTGTCGCGCGCGTGTGTTTATTAACCTTAACACCGAAACTGATACGTATAATTTTTCGTATCCAAACATTGTCCGGGCTCCGAGATTCCAAACGTTACCGATCGCAGCTTGTTATAACCCCCTTCCTACTTTCTTTGCCATCTAGAGTTACTACTCATTCACTACTACAGTCTGAAAAAAGACATTCGTGAATGAACCAACTCACTTCTGTAAATCGCATGAACTGTTTCTTCCGGATGACCTTGACTTTGTTTTAGGGAAATATATAAATTAATCACTCAGCGAAACCTGCAAATTTGTATTCCATGGAAAGCTTATCAGCAGTCACCGTTCAATCTGGAAAAGATCCGATCTAGGTATGTCCGGAAAGTATCCGACCGTGTGCTCTAACTTTGTACCTATTGTGCTATTGTTAAAAACAGGTATTCAGCATTCAGGGTGGATCTCTGTAAGGACTCATACTAAGAGATGCGGACCTGCGAATCTTTGGTCGACTAGTGTACGCAGTTGTTAAAACGACTAGCCACGTACGCGTCGCATTTCAGGATGACGGAACGTAACCAACAAAGGGTGTGCATTAAGTTTTGCCAAATACTCGGCCATTCATGTTTGGAAACCATCGTTATGCTTCGAAAAGTGTATATTTATGTGTCTATGTGTGATACTCAAATTAAAGAGCGGTTGAGGCGATTTAAAAGTGGTCATACTTCAGTGGAAGGAGTCCTTCGCTCTGGCAGGTCCGCAACGGCTACACCTCAAAATGTCCTAAAAATGTGCTGAAAAATGTATTCCACGGCTGCTAACTAAAGAACAAAAGGTTTATAGCTATGACCCTGAGACGAAGGCCCCATCTTCGCAGTGGAAGACACCTAAATCCACGAGAGCGAAGAAAGAGCGCCAGAGTCAGAGCACCATCAAGGCAATGTTCACTGTTTCCTTCGACCAGGAAGGTGTTTTGCACCATGAATACGTCAGATGGTAAACAAAGAGCATTACATAGAAGTTCTGAAGCGATTGCATGACGCAGTAAGAAGGAAGCGTCCTGATTTGTAGAAAAGTGGCGAGTGGGTCCTTCACGACCACAACACACCTCCCTATTGATCGAAGCCTATTCAGCAATTTCTGGTGAAACACGGCCTCACACAACTTCGGCAGCCCTCATTCAATCCTGACCTGGCTCCCTGTGATTTCTGGCTGTTTCCCAAATATTGACGCATCCTCTAAAATAAAAAGGATTTTAAGACGTAGAGGAAATAAAACAGAATGCGACGAAGCACCTATCAGTTATTCCGAAAGGTGACTTCATGGAGAGCTTCTGAAAGTGGGAGGATCGCTGGAAGAAGGTTGTGGCTTCCAATGACGTACTTTGAAGGGGATATCATCGCTATGGTCCAAAATTGAGTCTTACTCCTAATACATCCACTACAAGGTCGGATACTTTCCGGACAAACCTAGTAAATATTTTCAGGCGGGAGGTGGAAGAATTGAAATTGCAGAGGCAAACATTGGAGAATTCGACACGAAGTGGCCATTCAAAAACTGCGTCACGCTTTTTGGAAATTTTTTTCCTCCCCTCCCCTTCTTCGTTGCAGATCATCGCACAAACCTCGAACCTCTCAGGGTCACGTCACAAATACGACCTCCCCCCCCCACACACTTTTATGATACAATTGTTTTCTTCGATTTCATTTAATAAACGCCTAAAATAAATCACAAAACATACAAACATAATATTTTAACAAACTTAACAGTGCAAAATTCTGTCAAAATATGGGAAATAGGGTGGTTTTTAGTGAAAACAGGGTAATAATAGGGGACTAAATTCTTTTAAATAAAATTAATAGATAGGTAACATATTGAATTCAATACGAAAGGCTTAAGATTTCAGGTTGTAAAGCTAAAAAGTCGAATGTGTTAGAAAACATTCCATTTTTAAACCCAAAAAGATGCTTTTTTCAATCAAGAAAGATAATTCTTCAACCAAATAGTTGAATTTAACAGAAAAAAAATAATTTTAGACTAAATAGTTCTATTTACAACTTTCAAGCAAAAAAGATGAATTTTCAACCAAACAGTTGAATTTTCAACCATTCCATTTTTAACCATATAGTCAGTTATAGTCCAGTCTTCAAGCTAAAAGGACGAATTTTTTATAAGATAGAGTAATTTGCAACCAAGAAATTTTCTACCAAGAAAGATGAATTTTCTATCCAAAAAGGTGATAGCACAGATAAGTTTTCGACCAAAAATATGACTTTTTAACAACATAGCTAATTTTTCAATAAAATAATTAAATGTTCAACAAAAGAGTTGAATTAAAAGGAAAAAAGGGTTTCATTTAAAACAAAAGTTGAACTTTCAAGCAAAAGGGACGACTTCTCAACAGTATAGATGAATTTTTTAGAAGACAGTTGAATTTTCAATCCAAAAGAACAAATTTTCTATCCAAAAACACGAGTATTCTACAATAGAGTTATACTTTGAAGAAAATAATTGTATTTTTAAGAAAATAATTAAATTTTCAACAAGGTAGTTGCATTTTTTCCTAAAATGATAAATCTTAAAAAAAAATAATTTTCAACAAAGTGCAACTTTTAACCATGTAGTGGAATTTTTATTATAAAACGAATTTAAAAAAAAAATTGTATTTTTAACCAGGAAAGATTTTTCAGTCAAGCGAGAAAAAAGGTGAAAACCCACAAATATGAATTTTCAACAAAAAAGTACATTTTTAACAAATAGTTGAACTTACTACCAAAATAGTTAAAGTTTCAATAAAAAAATACTAACTTTAACAAAAAAGTTAAATTTTCAACGGAATAGAATTATTGTTTTAAAAAGTTGTTGAAGTTTGAACAAAATAATTAAATTTTCAACCAAAAAACCAAATTTTCAACAGAATAGTACAATCTGCAACCAAATAGTATATTTTAAATCAAAAGAGATTGATTCTGAATCTAAAATATAATAGTAGACATTTCAACTTAAAAAACAAAAATTTCAACCAAAAGCTTTTTAGGGGAACAAAGAGGAATTCTTTAAAAAAGAGGTAAAGAGAGGAAGAAGGGAAATAGTGTGAAGTCTGTATGTAGATGCTTCACACGTAAAATAAAATCACAACTTTTTATTTTTTCAAACATTTAAAAAAATATTGATACACATTTATATTTTTCATGAATGAAAGTCACAAATTGTCGCAAAACCTATTACCCCCCACCCTCTGGTAGTATGACATCGTTATTGAGCGACTCCTAATATTGACCCTAATATTTTTTTATTTAAGTAACAGTCCATCACAGTATCCTTCGTAGGAAAACTATTGATACCTCTGACAAAAATCTTATTAAAAAAAACTGAAAATGGTGCCAATAACAGGTACTAAAGAAGGTTGAAGGGCATGGGGAGGGGTTTGGGATATAGGCAGGTAGAGGGAAAGATGGATATAGGGATTAGGGGGTATAATAATGGTAAAAAAAGTTAGAGAAGAATTGTGGGGAGGAGGAAAGTAGAGAGAAGGGATTAAGTGGGGAGAAAAATACTGAGGGAGGTTCGATGATGGGATGCCAAGAAGAGTAGAGATGGTAGATGAGAGTGGTCTAGGGTGGAATCGGTTAAGAGGGATGTTTACGAGTATGATTTTAGAGGAGTATCATGGAGAGGAGGGTAGTAGAGGGGTGTGGTATGAGGGGTTAGGGATAGTAGGGCAGATGAAATGAGAAGGGATATAGTAGGGGATAGTAGGGGATAGTGGGACAGATGAAAAGAGAAGGGGTATAGTAGGATGGCGTTGGTAGGGGGGGGGGCGGATGATAGAGGAGAACAAAAGAAAGGGGAGAGGAGGTTAATAGGAGATTATTGAGTAATAGTGGTAGGGATGGCATTAAGAGGGGTGAGGAGTGCTGGGTTTCTAGGGGCTAAGAGGAACAAGGGCAGGAATGTGGTTAAAGATAGAAATGCAAAGATCATACTAAGGTGCATGGAAGTAAATACACAGTTTAAGTACCTTTGCTTACGAAATCCTTTTTGAAGAACGCTTGTCGTTCTCTTCACTACAACTGACTTTGTTAATCGAAAACTTCTTTTGAACCCTTCATCAGGAAAAATTGGATACAGTACATTATTCAATTTTCCACCAGATAATCCAATCACCTCAACATAAGAGAATAATCCAGCTTAATCCCATGACAAGGAAATAATTTGCTTGTAATGCTCTAACGGCATTACGTGCGCGTCACCGCTAACCATAAATTTCACCCCTTAGATAGTATGGAGTTCCATGTGTGTGTAAATAGAGGGAAAAAGTATGTTCCTATTTCCAAGTAGGGGTAGCTGTAAGCTCTTGTCATCCCGATTGGAGCACTTTCAGCCAATCAGTTGGTTGGAGTTCTCTACCGCGGTGTCACTGCACGTGGATTATGGTGGAGGGAGAAAGGGAGGTTTTCAACATATGTTTTGCGTGTTCATAGTGAAGGGGACTGGATGGTATGGGAAAGGGGCGATGAGGGGCAATGAATTGAATTCTATAGAGACAATGGAGAGGTCCAAGGGAATGCCGCTTGCCAGATCTCGACAGCGAGCTGATATTTTCAATGGAGGAGAAAGCGAATTCATCGCTATGCAGCAAAAGGGATGATGGACGTAGTTGAAAAGAGGATTAGATAGGGGAGTGATTCGTAGTCAATCAACTTGTTTTGCAAATCGGTTTATGAATGTACTTTTGGAAAGAACATTTGGTTTGATTGTGTTTCCATTTACTTATTTTTCAAACTCTGCTTATAAAAAAAATCTTTTGAGTGGGTCAGCCATAACTGTGTTGGATCTGCTTAGATTCGGTAGAGACATCTAGTATTCAAATTTGGAGATTATGGATTAGATTGTTCTTGGGAATTGGATCAAGACATCTTAAATATGGGTCCAGCTGGAACATCTTTAGTTACTTGAAATGGATCATAAATCATCAGATTCATCAGATGATGATATCATCTCAAAACTATGTTGTTCCTTTTGCTACTAATTCCCTATCACCTTTCAAAAATACCATTGAAAGTACTTAAAGCCCCATAAAAATTGATTTTCGTCACCATCTTATCTCTTTTCGAATACTTGAATGCGGCGCATTGAACGTTGAAGGACCCTTTGCTCTCTATCGTAAGTGGATATCTCCAGCGGATAATCAGGCTCATGCAGGATGGCCCGAGGGTGGAAGAATTCAATTCATAAACGTCAACACGGACGGGTGTTTAGGGCAGGAATATGCGATGTTATTGTCTGAAGTTGTTTAGTTGTATCGAGGACGAGAGCATGATGCTCATGCAGTATATGATGTACATTGTACCTATATACACATGGAGTGTACATGTAGGAAGGGCACTTATCGGCTATATCATCGGCAGTTACTTAGCGCCTTTTCGATGCTCGCTCGATGGCTATCGCAACCGGTGAAACGACGACCCCTTCTCCCTGAGGGCACCTCGTTACCCCATAAATTTATTGTATCCTATATGTTCAAGCATCGCCGAACCGACGTCGATAACCCATCTCAGCACACCGATATCCTCGTATATTTTATACACATGCAGACACGACCGGTCAACGCGTGGGCGAGGTGAGTTTCGACTGAATTAGTTAACGTTAACAGCTCATAGGATCCTACCAAGAGCTGGTAATCTCGTAAGGAACCACGCTGAGCCTGCAACCGTATTTCTCTGGGACCACCACTGATGAATGGAAATAATGTTTCGAATTAAAAATCCTGGAATTTATGGAGAAAGGCTTATCGAGAATTCAGATTTAGGATTAATTTGTGATGCGTGGGTTGTCGTGGGAAATCGTCAACTGGATGTTTTTGAATTGAATTAAGAACTCTGAGATTTTTGATCAAGAAAAAAGTTTTGCGCCCTATCATCTTGATTTGAATTAGAAGACTTTGGAGACAACTCTTAATAATCTAGATGACTCTGATCATGTAGGTGGCAGTTTACACAATTTTGAAATTAGTACTCCCTCAAAAACGTAAATTTGCAAAGATGTGAAAGTAGATGGCATACCGTACGTTCCGTGAATTCGCGAATTATGAATATGATTATCTTGGACGGGCTCTTGACGCGAAGCCAGACCCTCGCCTTCCTGGAGGTGTCACCTTACACCCCCGAGTGTATCTCTCTCCTGCATTTCGTATTCCCTTCTTTTTCCACCACCACCTTCACCTCCTTCCTACGGGTGCTCCATTCGGGAAAGCAAACTGAGTAAGAGAGAAAGAGAAGGAAAGATATAAGTATTCAGCAACCACTCCTTCCCTATCCTCGCTTCTCGTAACCGAATCTCGCGAATAATTGGACCTCGACTCTTTCTCGACCTCCCTCGAGCACCAGCTTCACCTTGCTAGAAAGTGAGTTCTTTTTGCCTTGATGTTCATTAAACTTTGCGGTAGTCTGGATAATTGTTTGTTAATCTTATCCTATTTCTCTTTGGCGGGTAAGCAAAGATGTGGTAGGAAAAGATATCTTAATTATTGATCAATCTCATGAATTAGGACAACTGGGATTAGACTATGTTGACTGCTGCATTGATAATAACAACCAAATTCACAACTCTTAAGTTATCATCTGTCTGCTGCGTTTTTGTACCATTTTAAAGAAAGAAAAAACTTGGGGTTTCTCCGTGTTATCATTTTGTATTGAATTAGCATACACGAAGAAGAATTCGCAAATAGCGAATTCATCACGATTTCCATTATTACAACTCATGATTGATTTTCCGTCATGTAGTTCATGTAATCACTGATCGTTCTACATTTTATCTTCAATGTAAGACATGGCAAACGTACCTACATCGTACATAAATATATAGTCATGTACTTATGCAGTAGAAACGTGTAGATATATGAACGGGATGGTCGTGTGGATGCGATGAGGGGCCTAGTTCGTTGTAATCCGACACCAGAGTCCCCGTCAGGCCCCCTCCGTTTGCTCGCATCCTCACGTCCTAAACTAAATCATAACCGTATTATATGCCCGACAATGGCCACTGCTAGTGAAAAGCCGCCTCTAATCCGCCAGTCCATAGACATCTTGCTTGTGTCTTCTCGTCTTTGCCTCCATAACTACACTATATGCCCATGTACGCTTCCATAGGGACAAGCTTAGCCTTTCCGGATGTGGACTTCTCTTTTCTTGATATTATATACTCGACCTCTAGAGTATCGTTAATCGATGCTAAATCTAGTAGCTGGTCTATTAGCTTAAGCTATAGAAAGGTCATCAACCTATATTAGGAATTTTATCGAAGATTTTTACACATAATTCGGTCTTGGGTCGTAATTTAGAACTCATTTACTGAGTTTTTTAATGCTCAATTACTCTTGTCATCAAGATTTGAGGACATTTGCAGAAAATGTATGTTTGTGGACCACCCAAAGTTTGAAGTGAATCACGAATTTGCCGAAGGAATCCATTTCACAAGGAATGTAACATGAACAATAATTTGGAAGATAATGTCATCCACGTACATGGTGACACCGATTCGACCTCAGGAACTCGTTCGTGCGACACTTTCCAGGAAGGCTAGGAGGATTCCGGGACAACTTTTGACTATGGTTTTGAATCCAGGCCTCGTACGATATTTATCTCGAATCGCTCACGAGCCTTGACGGAACTCCTGGTCTGTGGTCTCTGAATCCGGAGGTCCTGGACTTGCCGGGGACGGAATTTAAATTTCGCAAATTAGTCTGTCCATTACACCCTCGGTGCGATCTTGGAGTCCGATCTTGAAGATGTCCACCCCTTCTGTATCCTATCCAAGAAGTTTGATTCTTTTTTATTTTTACTTTTTAATATTTTATTTTTCGTTGCTTCCACGCCTCCCTTTTTTCTTGAGAGAAAAGACAGCAGGAAAGGAAGAAATGAGGTGGTTCCTGGAAGCGTGGGTGCTTCTTCCAAGCAGACGGGATCAGGATCTGGGCCGCCACAAATCATAACGCTCGCTCCAAGAGATGCGGGATCTCTTTTCCTCTCTTTCTATCTTGGTTGTCTTCCCTTGCTTCGCCTGAACAGTGTCTGGACAAATTGTCTCCGCAATTCGAGTTTCGGACTCGAGATCGAGTGTGATGTGTATCTGAGTTTGGCGTGTGCCCCAGGCACGAGTCCAAGATGCCCAATGCTGGTGGCTTGATTCATTGTGTAAACTGAAAAAGAACAGCTTAAAAAGAGAAATATTAAATTGAAAATTTAAACTAGGCAGTGTTTTATGGTCAGTATCTATGTGGGAGGTATATCCACTATTGCAGTATAATATTTTATTTCAAAATAAACATTTTAATGTGAGGATGTATTTGGGATATGTTGGAATGAATTTGAACATTTTGGATTGAATTTTCGTATTTCTAATGAAGTTAGAAACTCTTAGATTGAATTGAAAATTGATATTTTGGGAATTGAAATCAAGACGTCTTAACTTGAAGTGGAAAAATGTAATTGAATAGAAATAGAAATATGGAAATGGGACATGGTACATTGGAATAGCGTATCATAAATTAGCAACATTTCTGATCCTATGTAATTTCACAGGAAACCTATTTTTTTTTTTTTAACGAAGATCATTAAATTTTAAATGTTCACAAATTTTAACAATTTTAAGGGACGTTATTTTTTTTATTTCATATAGTATACACTATGAATTACAAATATTTTATATTAGGGCTGTTGGAATCAAGCTCTTAATGAAGTTATGGTGTTTACGGACGGACGGAAGGGGTTTCAAAACGTGGAGATCCGTTGAAAAACTGAGGTGTGAAATTTCAGACAATTCTAATACTTTCTCAATCATAAATAATGAGAATGTAAGAAGGGTATCGTAGCCTATTAAAACTTTAGTTAAGTCGTTCAAACCTCCCCCTCCCATACTCTTCATCCCCACACACCCTACATTCCTCTACTTTCCCTCCTCAAACCTTAGCCTTCGCTCCCCC
>CAKNWT010252477.1:0-13375 GCA_932066315.1 Andricus coriarius | reverse complement strand
CTCCCCCCCCCCTGACAGTCAATAGTCTGTTTTTAGAGTGCAGAAATGGAAACTTTGGGTGGGGGGGGGGGGCTTGCCCTCTAGGGTAAAACGAAATTTCGCAATGCATTTTTGGACCACCCTAGTGTGGATAGAGACAGGAGACAGGCTAAGGGGAAAAGTATATTTGGTGGGACGAAAAGGCGGAGGGTTGAGAGGAGAGCATATTAGGTAGAGTTAAAGGAAAATGAGACAGAGAGAGAGAGAGAGACTGTAAGAGCATGGAAGAGTGCAAGAGAGGGACAATAAGAGTATATAAGGATGGGGAAATAATTTGTTCTAAGAGGAAGTGTATCTATGTGAGGAGGAAACCACATAGAGAGTTGAAAGGGGTTTATGTTACAAAGGGTTGAAGTAAGAAGGGACAATGAGAGAGTTAGAAAGGTTACAAGAGAGGTGATATAGGGGTGTGATAAGATACGTGTCAAGGGAAAGAGTTGAGAGGGAATAATATAACAGAGGTCTAAAGAAAGAGGAGATAATGAGAGAATTAGAGAGGGTGCAAGAGGAGTGAGGAGAATGATGTGGATTTAGATGTGATAAGAAGAAAGGGATATCTGGGAGAGAATTAGTAGGTGAATGAGATAAGTGTGTCTTGGAAAATCGATTTTGGAGAGATAGATTGAGAGACAGAGGGGATGGACGAAAGAAAAAGTGGTTGAATATTGCAGAAGTATAAAAATAGGGTATCGGGATATTTAAAGTTAATAAAGCTGCTTGCCAGGAAAATTGTATGTACAAGAAACGGGACAAATCCTTCTCATCCTATCGTATTGCGAACAGCTTTTTGTCGTAGATCTCATAAAGTTAAGAACAGTAAGATTTTCCGACCCTAGAAGCCTTCATATTTTTTGTACGAATGACTAGTCTAGGCTTTCACGACCGATCTACGCACGTGCCTCCAACTGTTTCTGAAATTTATGCTTCCACGTACGAACTTTATACCGACGCTCTTATAACTTTATGAGCCGTTTGGATAGCGAAGCTTTTTCACGCAAGCATCATATAACAGTGCTGCGGTGTGCTTACCGCTGCGTAAAAAAATGTGGGAGTCGATCGGGGAAGGGGAGATTTATGTTTAAGGCGTATCAGAAACAGTCAGATTGCGAGATACAACATACCACATAGGCAGTCATAGGCAGTAATTGGAAATCGATCAATATTATTATCCTTCAGTATTCGATAGACGTTCGTGACTAACCTGGCTCACCTTTTCTTCGAAGATTCACAAATTCAGAACTTCCAGGCATCACTTAGATAACGGTGAAAGGCTTTTTTTGACTTGCTATTCCCTGTTAAATATTTGTACAAGAATAAAGGAAGAAAAGATTACTGTGAAAAATCTAGTAGAGTTTATTTTACCAGGAAAGGATTTGTATTTTTGTATAAGTGAAGTATTATTAAATTTTTTCATTATTTATCACTTTTTTGTAGATTCTATTTGAAGCGTTGAGTAAGCCGAAAATCTGCATAATGACTCTTTTTTATGGTGTATTTTGAATTGCAAATCTGTTCATAATTTATTCTCTAATATAAAGAGGAGTGAAAGAGAATTTACATATACCTCGATTGTTTTACTTTTCACAAATTGATGTTTTGATACTATTTTTATAATGCAATTTATAAAATATGATAAACAGGGAATTTCTTTATTTGTTTCAGATCTATTCAAGTAAGAAATAGTAAAAATCGCCATAACATTAACGACCGAGCAAGAGAAATGTGTTAGAGATACGCATGAAGGTGTCGGGCAAGAAAGTATTTGCACGGGAGCGAATCTCCGTACGCATTTATGACATGAATAAAAGGCGATAACGGCCTTCCGTGACACCGGAAGTTCCACTGGGTCACTGCATTTCCCAGCGGGGCAGCGATGAACGGCAACCTCTTTTCGCTTTATGTCTCACATCGATAGAATCAATAGAGGAAAAAACCCTGAAAGCTTCTGTCATTTCTACTGTCAAAGTGTGCGATATTCAGTTCGAAAAATTATCTTCTATTTTATTTTAATTGATTTCCCAACCTAAGGGATGTCAATAAACATTCGCACCAGTTCCCTGAAGATTAATATTTTAGCCAAACATAAGCAAATTTACGAATCAGCAACAGTAATTTGTTTTTGTTTCGTATCAAAAATTAAAGACGCATTATGGGCTAAGGTAATCTGGAATGTCGAATTTTGTTAAACATTATCTTATTTCATTCATTCTATTCACATTGAAGGTCCTATGTTTCCGCTCGTTCCCCTTACATGCAAATGTCTTATTGTTGATTTTTAAGTTGTACAGTTTGAAAGTTTTCAATTAAAAAGCATATAATTTTCAAAGCTTTTAGATTAATTAAAACATTAAAGATTTATCATATTTAACATTCTTTAGTTTTGAACTAAGAAAATGACAAATTGTGTCACAAGTAATTCTTTTTCAGGTATATGAACTCTCGAAAAACTTTTTAACATGGTAAGCATCAGCGAGTTTATAAAAAATACATAATTAATATTTCCGATCAAACTATACAAGATGCGAGAAAATTTTAACGAGCAAAATTGTTCATCTTAAAAAGATATATAAGTTTTCTTTAGAGCATTTTTTGTGACACGAAATGTACATATAATTGGTTACTTTATCCGCCAGATGAAATCTTTTCAAATACCAAATCCGTTAAGAAAATTGCGACTATATTAAAAATCGATACGAGAAATTGTTAAGGATATTTTTTTAAAGACTTTTTACGAATAATTATCAATTTTTATCAAATAATTCATGGGTATTTTTCTCTGTATAAAGATTTACCAGCAAGAAAATTTACAAACAACTCATTTGAGCGGATTAAAATTTCAGTTCGTGGTTTGTATAAAAGAACTCCGAAGTTCAGTAGTAACTTTAATATAAAACAAAAGAATCACAATGAAATCGCTCTTGAATGAATGATTAATAAAAATGACTTGATACGTAAAATAAATATTTCTTTTAATAAAAATCGTTCCTAGATACACCTCAAATGTACTGAAATTTGAAGCTCTTGCGAAATATAAAAGCTGAACTCTAATAGAGAAATGTTCTGAGAAGCCAGAGGAAATTAAGGTGAAGATTGTGAGCAGGTTCGACATCATCGAGGCAAAACAGGAGGAGAAGAACGATGAACATGCTCTGATTTCGAGACAATTGATCAGAAAGTACTTCGTTCCAGAACAGGTGGACATCGAACAACTGAAGTCTAGTATATCCTTGGATAGAGTTTTGACTATTACGACACGTGTAAAGAAACCTCATAAGCAAACTGGAAAACCGGCGATTCTAGAAAGGGCGGAAAACCCTAAGGAAACTTCAACTGATACGACCGATAAGACGGAAAAAGAAAATGTGAACAAGGTCGAGCGAACTGGAAAACCTATGATTCGAGAAAGTGCCGTTAACCCAAGGAAACATCAATTGATAAGACCGATAAGACGGGAAAAGAACAGATGAACAAGGTTGAGCTAACTGGAAAACCTGCTACTCGATAAAGTACCAAAAAACCAGGGGAAACTCAAGCTGATAAGACCGATAAGGCGGAAAAATAAAAGGTCAGCAAGGTTGAGCAAACTGGAAAAGCTGCGATTCGAAAAAGTGTCAAAAAACCTAAGAAAAGTTCAACTGATAAGACCGATAAGACCGGTAAGACGAAAAGAGAAAAAGAAGTCAGAACCGAGAACGGAGAGAAGCTTGGCACAAAGCGGAAAAAAAATTTATTCGGATATTTAATAAATTATTGTGCTAATTAATTCTTACGTCGTTACATCACTTCATGTTGTGAAAGAGATCTTCTCATGTTAAATCTGTTGTTCGAATTTATAATGAAATAGGTTAAATCAAAATATTGTATTTTTTTAATTCTTATTTTTCTTTTGCGATTAGATAATCAGTTTTAAGGAAAGTTTAAACCCAATTCTTCAACTTTTTGACCAAGTTTAGGTGTTTCATTATTAGATGGTGAATTTAGAAATTTAAACTTTAAAGCCAATTTAAATTTTTTAAAAACCCATTCTTTACACTCATTTATTCCAAACAATGTCCGGAATCCACCAACAAATCACCAACATTTTTTCCAAAGAGCATTACAAAATTGTATAATTTTCAAATGAAAAGAAGTAATGGAAAATTATCTGTTCAATTAGGAAATTTCCTTTCGCTCCTCTTAAGGTAGTAGTCGTGCAAAAAAATATGAGAGATGCCGCAATTAGAGATGCCACAAATGTGAATTGCCGAAATGTGACTGACCGAAAATGAGATGTGCCGTAATGTGATCCTTCTGTTTTTACAAGATATTGATTTTTTTGATACAAAAAAATCTCAAACTCATTATTGATAATATCCTTTGAATTTCTTTTCGAATTCTGTCCCTTACAAAGTATTACAGCAATTTTAGTGGTTCTCGTAAGTCCCTCATGCTTGAAAAGATTTCAGAACTTTTTTCTCAATTTCCACCAAACTTTAAAGAAGGCTTGTAATTGGAAACTTTGTACGTCCTTCTCTTTTCTTATTTATTACATTTAAAGCATATCTACAACTCTCTTATCTCTGAACTATAAATATATGCCGAGACGTACAAAAGTCATAGTCAATATACTAGAAGATCGAAAGTTCTCTTTCTTTTTGGTTAGATAAAAGCATTTTATCTACAAATGTATAAATTAATTACTTGAAACAGAAACAAGTCAGACTACTTGTACCCAACGTTATGGTTTCTGTTAGAAGCATCATAAGATCCTCTTGTTGGCAGTCCAATCTTTCTTTTATACCTATCACTGTATATTTATTTTATCCCTAAGTCTAACTTATTTAGAATTACTCTTTTTTACGCCCAATGGAATATTTTGAACATCTTTTAATTATATATTTATGACTCTGCGTAATTTCATTCAGCATTCACAAGTGGAAAGATTCCCCGGAAAGTACTCTACGGAAATTTTATGGAAATTCCAGTTGGAAATTCCAGATGGAAATTCCGTTGATTTTCCGTAGAAATTCTATTAACTTTCCGTCTGCAAATTGCAGCCAGTAATGAACTCAAGAAGTTCCAAGCAAACACTTTACTATCAGTACCTCTACCCCTGGTCGATTCCAGGAGGACTCGACCGTCGTCCCAACATATTTCGTTTGCACTAGATCTACAAAATACATCTTCCACGAGGAAGTTGAGTTCTAAATGAAGAATGGCCGCAACCAAAACATTTTTTCTATGACCCGTCTTTATACAACAACTCCCAAGTGTACCAGGTGTGAAAAATACATCTTCCTCGAGGAAGTTAAGTTCTAAATGAACATTGGCCGCAACCAACCCATTTTTTATGACCCGTCATGATACAACAACTCCCAAGTGTACCAGCAGGTGTAAAAAATACTTCTTTCTCGGGAAGTTGAGTTCTACATGAACATTGAACCAACCCATTTGTCCATGACCCGTCTTTATATAACAACTTCTAAGTGCACCAGTGTAAAAAATACATCTACCTCGAAGAAGCTGAGTTCTAAATGAACATTGGCCGCAACCAACCCATTTTTCCATGACCCGTCTTTATACAACAACTCCCAAGTGCACCAGCTGTAAAAAATACATCTTCCTTGAGGAAGTTATGTTCTAAATGAACATTGGCCGCAACAAACTAATTTTTTTCATGATTTGTCATTATACAACACCTGTTTGCGGCCAATATTTATTTAAAACCAAACTTTCTGAAGAAAGATGTATATCAACACCTAGTGCTCTCTGAAGTTGTTGTATAATGACAGGTCATGAGAACAATGGGATGGGCACAGCCAATCTTCATTTACAACCTAACTTCCTCGAGGAAGATGCATTTTTGACACCTCGTGCACTTGGCAGTTGTTTTATAATGGCAGTTCATGAAAAAATGGGTTGGTTGCGGCCAATCTTCATTTAGAACTTAATTTTTTATGAGGAAGATGTATGTTTAATACCTAGTGTACTTGGGAGTGGTTGTATAATGACGGGTCGTGAAACAAATGAGTTTATTGCGGCCAATATTCATGTAGAACTCAACTTCCCGAGAAAGAAGTATTTTTTACACCTGCTGGTACACTTGGGAGTTGTTGTATAATGACGGGTCATGAAAAATGGGTTGGTTGCGGTCAATGTTCATTTAGAACTTAACTTCCTTGAGAAAGATGTATTTTTAACACCTGGTGCACTTGGGAGATGTTGTATAATGACGGGTCGTGAAAAAAATGGGTTGGTTGCGGCCAACGTTCATTTAGAACTCAACTTCCCCGATGAAGATGTATTTTGTAGATCTAGTGCAAACGGAATATGTTGGGACGACGGTCGAGTCCTCCTGGAATCGACCAGGGGTATAGGTACTGGTGGTAATGTGTTGGCGTGGAACTTCCTGAGTCCATTACTGGCTGCAATTTGCAGACGGAAAGTTAGTGGAATTTCGACGGAAAGTCAACGGAATTTCCAATTGGAATTTCCGTAGAATTTCTGTGGAGTACTTTCCGGTGAATCTTTTTATGTGGATTTAACTGACATGCCAATTCAATTAAGACTGGACTTTGACATGTCAGGATTAAAGGGCATACAGGCTCCTTCATGACATTGAATCACTTGTTCTCTGTACTGAAACTAGCTCTCTTTCAAAGGGTAGTAATTGATTTTTTTGAAAGAGTATTTTCAGGAAAAAATAGTTCACTTTTCCAGGATATCGGGAGTAAGCAGTAAGCGAAGATGACTCTGTTCATTAAATATAGGCAAAATTTAAGTTATTCCCTTGTTTTATTTAAATACTGTTTAAGTACAGCTACTTTAGATACAAGCCATTTAGATTTTTCAAATAAAAATTGTAGCTTATATTGAAAAAAGGGCCGTTCAAAAACAACCTCACGCTATTTTTAAAACCTTGTCCACACATCCCCTTCTCCGTCACAGTTCATAAATCAAAGCTCCCCCCCCTCACTGGTGACACCACAAATACGAATCCTCGTCCGTAACCCTTTAAAGTCAACTTTTTTTCTTATATTTAATTTGATAAACAACTAAACCGAAACGCAAAACATACAGACATATTAATTTAACAGATTTCAGAACTAGCTCTCAAAACAGGGAAATAGATAGGGGAATAAATTCTTTTGTTAAAATTAATGTGTAATTACCAAACTGAATTCAATAAGAAACGCTTATGATGTCATGTCGAGATATATTGCATTTGAAAAAAAGTTAAATTATCAACAAGAAGATAATAATTTTCTACCAAAAGAGATAAATTTTCATCGAAAAAAGTTGAGTTTTCAAGCCAATGGTCAAGATTTGAACCAAAAAATTTTAAAATTTAATCGAAAGCAGTTACATTTTCACGAACTTTTTTACCATAAAAGATACATTTTCAATTCCGAGCGACAAATTTTCTATCTAAAAAGACGATCTTTCAATAAAACAATTAAATTTTCAAAAAAGGAATGCCTTATTAACAAAATAGTTGAATTTTCGATAAAATAATTAAATTTTCAACAAAACAGTTTAATTTTTAACACCACTTAGTTGAATTTTCAAACTACAAAGCTTAGTTTTAAACCAATATGTTGAATTAAAAAAACATTATTATTAATCAAATAGTTGTATTTACAACCAAATAATTAAACACTTAAGCGCAAAAGAGTTGAATTTTCAGCCTTCAAAGATGAATTTTCAACCAAATGGTCGAATTCATAAGCAAAAAGGTTTAACTGCAACTAGAAGAAGTTGCATTTTCAATCAAATAGTTGAACTTTCAAACCAAAAAACCAGTCAAATTTTTAACAATATGGATGCATTTTCAAAGAAAGAAAAAAAAGAATTTTTAAGAAAATAGTTGAACTCCTAATCAAAACAGAATATTGTTAACACAAATAGTTTAACTTTTTATCAAAAAAAGATCAAATATCCAACAAAAGTAATTAATATTTAACTAAAAAAGATTTTTCATTCAACAGGAAAAAATGGCAATCAAACTGTTAACTTTTCTACTCAAAAAGGCGAACTCTCTACATAACAGATGAATTTTCTACCTGAACATATAAATGTTCAACCAAAAAGTTCATTTTCATCGAAATGAGTGAATTTTTCACCAAAATGTTAGAATTTTCAGCCCGAAAAGATAAAGTTTCAACAAAACAATTAGGTTTTCAACCCAAAAATATGAATTTTTAACCAAAAAGTTCGTTTTTAAACCAATAGTAGAATTTAAAAATAAACAGAATCAATATTCGACAAAAAATAGAATAGTTAAATTTACCTTTCAAATAAATGCTTTTCGGCCGAAGAGATGAATCTTCAACTAATAAAATAGGTATTTAACAAAGCAGTTCAACTTTCAACCTGATAGTTGAATTTTAAATCAAGAAGATTAATTTTCACCCAAAAATGGAATTGTCAAATATTCAGTAAAAAAAATTAATTTACAAGCAAAAAAAACAAATTTTCAATAAAATAGTTCAATCTTAAACCAGTAAAATGAATTTTTACCAAAGTTGTACATCTTTCCTCCATCTTTCATCCTATTTAACTTTCAACTAAAAAATATGAATTTTCAATGTAAAATTTATTAGATAAATTCTCAACTAAAAACGATGATTTTTCAGCCAAATATAGACGGGGTAAATTTTCACTAAAGAAAATTAAGTTTTAACAAAAAAGAAACGAATTTGAATAAAATAGTTAGATCTTTATTCACAAAGTAGAATTTTTAACCAAAAGAGATTAATTCTCAATCAAAAATATTATAGCATTTTCATTTAAAAAGAATTAACTTTCAAAAAAAAAAAATATTTTTTCTTTTTGAGTTCTATTAATTTAGTTTGGGTTTAAGCAAAAAAACGAGAAAAAGAGGAATTCTTTACAGATGAGTAATAGGGGAAGAGTGTGAATTCGGTGTATAGATGCTTTACTTGTAAAATAAAATCACTAATTTTAAATTTTTCAAGCATTTAAAAAAATTGTTATTCACATTTCCATTTTGCATGTGTGCTTTCAATTTCTGGGCTATCCCCTCTCACCCTACACAGTGCGCATCAACCAACTTTAAATGCGCATCCAATTTGGGGGGGGGGGGGGTTGATTAAGGGGCTTAGAAATAGTGTGGAACAAAAATTCAAGTCAAATACCCCAAGCCGTTTTTGAGAAAAGTGTTTTTTATGGGTTAGGAATAAAAAATTTCAAAAAAATGTGATGCATTTTCATTTCTTTAAACTGTTTTTAACGAAATATGGTAAATAAATATAATATCAGTACATATCAGTACTAAAACAAAAAATAATTTATGTTTACACATGTCGGGCATTGTATTCTTGTACAGCTTTTAGTAAATTACTTGGGTAATAAGGGAGTGTTCTCGAAACTTTATATTTAGCTCAGTTCGTTTTAAAATCCGAATGGACAGATTCCATGTCTTGTTCACAGTAAAATCCAAGGCGTTTTTTGACTTTACGACAAAAATCAAGGACATGAAAAAAAACCGCGTGAACTTTAGGTGTAATTGAAATTTCCAAATCACAATAACTTCCCAAGCAGTTTTCTTTGCACATGGTGTACTGCATCAAAAGATGAATAAAACGCATGTGGGAAATACAGAACTGTTGGAATTTGCAAGGAAATTTTTTTTGCGTGGAAAAACAGTGGAAGAAAAACATCATCTGCAAAGAAGTATAAACATAGTACAATTACTCCTATAATTTTCTCAGAAAATGCTGACACAGAAATATTAGAAATAATTCCACCACCAGAACTATATCTGATGATCGGGGTTGTGAACAAAATGTATGAACACATGTGACCGTCCGCGAAGAAAGGGACCTAATGCGTCAAAGCTGAATTTTACAGGGCGGGCGATCGTAGTAGAGTCCGCAAGCCAGCATTGGAGTAGAGGGGATGCGTCTACGAAAAGTACCCACTCCACGGACACGTCGCGTACAGCTATGTGGTAAGTGGTGGGGCTGGCTTTCGTAGGCCCCTCATTCGGTCTCCGCGGATGCTTATCATGCCTATGTGTGTAGCTTAATAACAAAAAAAGCAATCAACTTAAAGAATTTCTGATTATTGGAAATGAAAGAGTAACTCAGAAACTAATAATTGGTGTAAGAAAATAAAAATCGATTTTTTCTGGATTAGGTCCCTTTCTTCGCGGACGGTCACACATGCTGACGGAATTCGAAGATTACAGTCTCCACTGGGCTAGGATGTGTAATGTTACTCGCGAGTTTGTACATGGGAGTCCAGCGTTCGCAGATAATTCTTGCAAAATGTTGTTAGAAAAAATCGAGTTATTGCTTGGAATATGTAGCATTGGTTGTTTAAAATATGTATGGTGCTTTAAGGCTTTTCAATCCGTCGTTGATTCTTGTTTTTCTTCAACATTAAACCCTAAATACGTAGATTTTATATCTGAGTTTCAGCGAATTTACTGTGATTTGGAAATTTCAATTACACCTAGAGTTCACGCGGTTTTTTTTCATGTACCTGATTTTTGTCGTAAAGTTGAACAAGGCCTTGGATTTTACAATGAACAAGCCACGGAATCTGTTCATTCGGATTTTCAAACGACCTAGGCTAAATATAAAGTTTCGAGCACACACTCTCATTACCCAATAAGTAACTTACTAAAAGCTGTACAAGGATAGAATGCCCGAAATGTGTAAAAATGAATTATTTTTTGTTTCAGTATTGATATGGACGTATATTATATTTATTTACCATGTTTCGTTAAATAAAGTGAAAAAAATAAAAATGTATCACATTTTTTTGACAATTTTTATTTGTAACCCATAAAAACACGTTTCTCAAAAACGGCTCGTGGGATTTGACTCAAATTGTTGTTGCACACTATTCTTAATCCCCTTTATCGAACCGCCCAAAAAAGTTGGATGTGCTATGACCTTGCATTTAAAGTTGGTTCATGCACACCGTGCCTACCTCACAAATCGTCACAAAACCTGTTAACCCGCACCCCTGGTAGTGCGACGTCGTTTTAAAATGACAGTAACGGTAAAATTATTGAACTTTCAATCGTCGAGACACTGTTACATTTTACTAAATAACCTAGAACTGGAATAATAACAGCAGTCGTTAAAACAATTATCAAAAAGACCGGCTTTAGGGAGGTTGAAAACGTTATTAATTAATCAAAACAAAACCTGAACTATTAAAAAAGCAGTAAAAAGTAAACGGAAATCGCGTCCAATAGATTAAATACGAGAAGCGGACGTGTACGTGAACGAATCTATTATCACGGCGAAGCACTAATGTTTAAATCGATAGTCGACGGCTGTCGGCGGAGGCGAATTGGGATCCGTGAGGCAGAAAGCAGCAGGGAGCGAGGAAGACGTCCTCCTGATACTCAACGCGATGTTCCGGCTCGTTACTTTGATACATTTCGCGCAATTACATTTTTACGTTTGCAAAATCGTTGGAGCTCCGCTCAGTAAGTTCGCTGCATATCCGGGAAAATCGCGTGGAAATAATTACGGACCTTTGTTTCAACGCCCGAACGTCCGCAGGGATAGGTGGGGTTCGGGAGACCATACTCTGATAAAGGTATAAAACTATGGCTCGACGAGCCTCTCGTGCATCTTTTGTCTCATTCGGTAAATACCCTGACATTACATGATTTGATCTTAAAAAAGGAAATTTAACCATCAATACATTTCACTGTATATTTTATGTAAGATTAATTTTTTAATATGTGACTATTAGAAGCAAAATATAAGAAAACATAACATAGCTTTTCGTATCTTCTGCATTGAAATCTGTTTTTCCGTCATCTCCTCTTATTCTATATTAGTGTAAAACTATGGTAGACCCTCTCTTCGGCCTTTCTCATCACCCCCACCCGACCAACCTAGAACCTCCATAAGATCAGCCCACTCCCCATCTCAACACCCTGTACCCAATCAGACCTTCACATACTTCTCCACTAACCATTTTAATATTCTCTCTTACCAACTTACCTATATACCCCTCATTTTTCAGTCTTCTTCTCTCACTCACCCTTATTCCAAGCACCCTTTTCCTCTCCTAAGACTTTCCACTCCAAAAACCCTATACAATCAACCTACAGTCTCCCCTAGTCTCCATGGTTTTCTCCAATACACTCCTTGCCTCTCTTCTACTTTCGCCGACCCTCTAATTAAATCCTCTTCTCTTCACCAACAACAATCGACCAGCCTGCAGCCATTCTCTTCTCAAATACACCTCCCAACATCTTAATAAGGCCCATTCGCCCCCTCCCCTTTATTATCTCCCCCATCCCCTTCAAGCCAGCCTGTATCCAACAACCTATATACCTCTATACAACTAAGCGTCCTATATAATCCTTCTACCCTATTATTCATCCGTATCTGTATCACACCATTCTCTTCCATATTCCCATTCCTTATTCAATCCCCCTTCATCAATCTACCCCTCTGCCTCTGATAAAACCATTCCAGGGTGTCGGTAACGTAACTTTCTCGCATCACTTCCGCTTCACTTTCATTGACACATTCAATTATTTCAATTGTTTAAATTGTTTATCTATAGTTCACTTCAATTGTTTTCCAAATAAAAGTGAAGTAGAAGTGCAGTGCGAAAGTTACGCAATCACCCCCTTCCCCAGTATACGCACCCCCTCTTCCAAATCCAACATCTAGTGCTTCTCTCACCTCTCCTACACACCCTCTTACTTCCTTACACTTGTATATTTCTCACCTCCACCCATCTCATTCATCCCTCTTCCCACTTTACATAGTAGGTAGACATACAGTAAGAACGCAAAGGGCGAGGTACAGATCAATCTGCTTTCAAACAAAACCTCCTCTTCCTCCTCGGTCGCCGCCTATCTTCCATGTTTTGAACAAAGAAAATGAAATTTTTCATTTTGAGAAAAATTGCCGACATTTGTTAACTTTACACTTTTTTCAAGTTTTTTGGCAGATTTTGGAGGAATGGGAAATCCCTAGCTAGAATAGAAAAAAAATCTGCCCGCTTCGCGGGCACATTCTCATCGCGCGCTTAGCGCGCGGCTCGCTTCGCTCGCAAGCTTGAGCGCGCCTAGGGCGCGCACCTGTTGGATCTCGCGCTTCGCGCTCGGACACATTTGCCTGACTCTTTAAGCTCGGTTCCTCTAGGTTTTCGCACTTCGTGTGATCGCTATTGTTATGACCTGTTTTTGGTTTAATTATCTCAGTTTTACATAAAGAGAAGAACTAATTTACTTAAGGTTCTATCGACCTTAAGGAACACATTCTCATCAAGACACTCGCGCTTCGCGCTCGATATTTTTGTTTTAGAAATCATGTAATCCTTGTGCTCCATGCTCATTTCTGGTCGT
>CAKNWT010252467.1:0-11833 GCA_932066315.1 Andricus coriarius | reverse complement strand
ATTAGAAGAAAATGACGCGACGTCTGAAGAGGAAGACACCGCAGCGACCGTTTGCAAAAACAATTGTGCTGTCACTTTTGTGAATGGAAAGCAGACCGAAAAACATCGACGACATGCATCATTTTCCAGGTCCCAATTTGCAGGCAACACCGTCGCGCAGTGTGCATAAATTGCTCAGATGAGTAATTAGGATAAATTTTTAGTATTTTTCATTATTAATTTTTGTATAATTCACTTTATAAGATGTATACCCTCAATTTTACTCAATTTTATACCAATAAATGCAAAAGACTTTCAGAAATAAGCATTTATCACATTTTATTACCTTCTTTGTTTATTTAAACAATTGTTAGTGAACAATAATTTTTAATTGCATTTGGGTTAGATAGCTGACACTTCAAGCTTTAATTTACACTCATTGTTTGTTGAAAAAGTGCAATTAAAAAAAAATTAAGAGCCAAAAATGTAAGTATTCAGATTTGGCAAAAAGTGCACCATCACTTGGTGAGATAAATATATATATTTTTTTAAATAGAAAAACCACCTGAACAGTTTTATAGGGCAAAGTCTACAGATTATTAAACCTACCGATTTTTTTCAATTACATAAAAAACAAAAGAAATAACATTCAAAAACCGAAAAAAGTCATTTTTGCAATTTTTTCGAATTTTTGTTTACATTTGTTTGCACAAAATTTAAACAAGTAAAGATATGGGTTTGGAATGGGTCTAATATTCTTCTAGACATTCTTCCGATTTCATTTCACTCCTTTTTATATAAAAACATGCACTTTAAACGTATTTAAAAGATGATTGAATTTCGTGGGTGCCTGCGCACCCAGCTGTTACGGAAGAGGTCGCCAGAAAATGCTGGTCTTCAGAGGGTTAATATTTTAATCGGTTTCACTCGACCTGCTTTCACTAAAGGCAACTGAAGAGGAAACCCTGATACCTTTTCATTTACGTCATGTAAACGTAATCCTGATTGTGTAAACATTAAAACATTATTTCGGTCGATACAAGAAGTATTTGCATCATCGGGGCAGAGTGAACTCGAAGTGGACTCTGCATCTTCGCCATTATAATAACAGTTTCCTTCCCTCTTAAAAATTTCGACGTCGTAAACAACGTATAAACCGACGTCGTATACTAAGGCTGGAACGACTTCGGAAACTATGTAAGAAAGGACGTAGGAAACTACGTCGGAAATTGGGATCGTATACGACGTAGGAACCGACGTCGATTTCATACGTAGTTTACGACGTCGATTCATACGTCTTTCACTACGTCGTTTCCGACGTGGTTTACGGCATCACGAAAACTATTTCTATAATAATATATTTATTAGAATCAATAATAAAAGATAATTAGAATTAGAACTGAATAGAATATCATTTCCAGATACTGGTTATCGCTTGTCGTAAACCACTTCGGAAACGAACTAGTAAACCACGTATGAATCGACGTCGGAAACTACGTATGAATCGACGTCGTAAACTACGTATGAAAAGACGTCATAAACTAAGTATGGAACGACGTCGTAAACTACTTATGGAACGACGTCGTAAACTACGTCTGAAACGACGTCGTAAGCTACGTATGGAACGACGTCGTAAAGTACGTATGGAACGGCGTCGGAAACCACGTATGAAACGACGTCGGAACCTACGTCGTGTACTATTCCGATTTCCGAAGTCGTTTCTCACGTAGTTTCCGACGTCGTTCCATTCGTAGTATACGACGTCGGTTTATACGTAGTTTACGACTTCGTTTTCTACGTAGTTTACGACGTCGTTTCCGACGTTGGAATTTTCAATCGTCTTAATTTATTTTCACTTCTCTCTAAATCAAACAGACTTTCGCGCTGAGATTCTTCCTCTTCTTCATTTTTCGCTTCCTTTGGTTTATCATCTTTCTGTTCTTATTCTTCTTATTCTTCTTCTTCTTCTACCCAAAAAGTAAATGAAATTTAGTAAATTGACTACTGTGCCTTATTGATGTTACTTAATGTTCTTTTAAATTCCCAAGAATTCGATACAATTTATGAGAATTCCAGGTGATTTTAAATAAATTCAGGATAAGTTCATGAACAATTCAGAATCAATTCAAAACAATTCTAGTTAAATTCCAAAGGATACCAATTAATTACAAAAATTTCATTCATGTCAGCAAATACGGAGTAGATTTAGAAGAATTTGAGAGACGAACAAATTCATAAGAAGAAAGAAAATAAAAATGTAATTTTAATGCAAAGAAAATAAGAATTCGATAAAAGCAAACAAAATTCAAGGTGAAGTTTTTAAAAATTCGGGTAAACTGTAAAAAATTCACCAAATATTTAAAAAATTCACTGACTTCATTAAATTTATAATCAATTTGAAAAAATTCAAGGAAATTTAAAAGGATTCAAGGAAATTCAAGAAACTTTGACAAAATTGATAACAATTTGAGAGAATTGAATACAATTTTAATTATCAAAAAATTTTCACCAAATTGAATAAAATGGGAATGAATATAATTCAGGGCGAATCCAACAGAATTTAAGCGTATTGAAAAAAATAAAATAAAAAATGAAATAAAACACCAATTAATCAAATTCGTTGAATTAATTACATTTGGAATGAATTTGCAAAAATTCAAGAAAATTCAAAAGAATTGTTAAGAGTTCAGAATAAGTTAATAAACATTCTGGGTGAATTCCAAACGAATTAGACAATTAAAAGTATTCAATTTCATTTAGTGAAATTAAAGCGAATTTAGAAGAATTGAAGATTTTTCCAGAGAATTCGATTAAATTCATACGAATCCCAGACTAATCCAAAAGAATTCAAGGTGAATTAAAAAAATTGAGAACCTAAAAGAGATTGAATTTCAGTGGATTTTAAAGGAATTACAAAGAATTCAAAGTGTACCCGAAGTGACTAAAGTGATTTTTTTCATTTTAAAAAGTGTCTACCGTGTCTTCATATTAAAAAAGTGACTAAAACGTGATTTAAGACAAAAAAGTGAATTAAGTGAATGCGTGGCAGCCCTGCCAATGCGAGGAATGCGTAAAATCAAAAACCCTGAATTTTTTCAGATACTTGAAGGAAATCAAGTTTGACAAAACTTATTTTTAGAATCAATCCATAACTGCAATTTCATCTATTTTCAGTATGTCTATTTTCAGAATGTTTGCATTATCCAAATTGATATTTTTCAAACATTTATACGAGAAAAACTTTTCCTTTCAACAATAATCTTTTAAAATGTTCAGTGCGCCGAATTAAAAAAAAAAGATAAAGTTTACTTACTATTCTTTACTCTAAAGAATGCTGTCTTTAAGCTCGAATCAGACTTCGTGCAATCTCGCGTGGGATTCAATTCGCCAAGAATATTAACTTCATGCGCAGAACTTTCCTCCAATGCCTGAATAAAACTGCCTTTAAAAAAAGGTTTAACTTCATTGTAATACAAGCCCATTAAAAATGATATAGAGTAAATTTATAGAATCATTTATATGCACAACGACCATCATTCGTAAGATCCACAATTTTGAAGGATTTCAGATTAAACCAAACAATGCTGAATTTTCCAATATATAGATTATTTCAACTTTAATAAGATTTCTATTTCAAATGGTTGCCTCAAATTTGTGATATTTGATTAAGTGACAGTATTCACTTCAAAATGAATGAATTTGCATAGATGCTAGTTTCAAGGTAACTCGTCGAATTAAGAAAATACGAAATTGTTATTATTGATTTTTCTGGGTATCTTTCCATGTAGAATTTATTAATTATAATGAATATGCAGTGGAAATTGTGAATTTTTTTACCTTCAGGTTTAAAATTGTTAAATTACAAGCGCTCCTAGTTGGAAATTTTACAATTTGAATATGTTTAATGTGAAACTTTCGAGTTTCATACTTTTGGAAGGATAATAATAATTGAAGTATGAAAATGATTGCCTGAATAATACTACAAATTTCAACGGTTTAAATCTCAAAACAAACCATCTTCAGGGTCTTCATCTGAAATTGTAGAAAAATTTCAATTTCAGTTTCAATTGAAAAATGTGACAATTTAATTTTTTCAATACTTATGGCTTCTATTTTAATATTACTCAACAAATTAAGTTTTCAAATTTTTTAATATATGCAATATGTAAAATTACATAAAATTAAATCCACATTACATTATTAAATCCACCTAAAAAACACTACCTGAATCAAGTAGTGTCACGCTTACCCCTAGAGGCTCGCCCAAAGGGAAATAGCTTAATGATATACATACAATTATGCAAATTGTGACCTTAAAACTTTGACTTTCGAAACATATTATTCATCAAGTACCGGTTCGATAACACTATGCTTTAGAACTTAAAAATGCTTTCAGTAGAAACAATATTTTCATACAGAGACCAAAAGTCACTTGAAACAAAAAAATCACACAAAAAATTTACTTACTAAGAGGTTCAAAGTAAGCATTTAAAATTGTATATTTTTATATTTTGAACATTCCGACTAAGGGAATTAGAGATTTAACAATTTCCAATTGAGCCATCGGAAATAATTAAAAAAAAGTATATATGAAATGAATAAAGAAAATAAAGAAATGCAAAAAAGTTTTCAATAAAAAACTGAATTCACTGATCCACCCTGATTATTGCCTCGTTTAGTGGCCGCCAGACTTCGCATTTTCATACCATCGCGAATACCGATCAAACTGGCAACCGGAGTTTTCATTTAGTTTGGAATATTTTTTTTTCCATCTTTTATACTCAAATGCTATACATAAACGTACTTTACTGTCGGCTCTTGCATTTCTCAAAGCTTGAAGCCGATCTTTCACGTTTAAAAAAAGTTCTTAGATTAAGAAAAAAATTCCGAAAATTGAAAAATTGAGGCGGGGAGATTTGGGTAGTACCGGAGGAGGGAGAGAGAGAGACGACGGTGGATTAGGCCTTAGTGTAGATGCTGGTGGGAGGCTTGAGGGCGAATAGTTTATAGCTTTTCGAGAATGACTGCCCGCTCTCCTAGATAACGGTCTAGTCAGGTCATACTTTTTGGTTCCTCGTTCCAACTGGTAGATGGTGCTACGTTAGTAAATCCTGGGACACCCGGGAGTCTTCATAAGGTACCGCCAGGCTTGAAGTCCATATATAACGAGGGAGAGAGATAGAGAGGTGTTTATCTCATACGGTAGAGAGAGAGATAGCGGATGAATGAGTGTTCTGGAGGATAACAGAGAAAGGAGAGAGAGGATAATTGTCGAGGGAGGTGCACAGGCGAGTGAAAGGTGTCTATATCGTACGATAGGAAGAGATAGCTTTGGACAGTACCAAAGAAGGGAGTGAGAAGGGAGGATGCCTAGGAACGTGAGTGGAGCGTGAATGGTGTCTATCTGATACGACAGAAAGAGATAGATGCGAACTTGGTTTTCAGATTATGTTAAATCTAGCGATGAGTAAATTTACGCGGGAAGGTGATCGAATTTGAATTCGGATTCGTGTTTTAAAATAATATATAGTGTTTTATTCAATGAGATCGATATCTGTACCTACTCAGAACGTGAAGGAGAAGGAGGCGCAGGAAGATGGCGTAGGCATCAAGGAGAGGGAGTTACGATGGGAGAGAAAGAGAGAGGAATGTCCGTAATTACCTTTGGATCTGGTGGAGGAGGTAAGTGGCTCAGATCCCTATCCGAATTATCGGAATTCGGTCCCGAGTTGGAACTAAAATGTCGGTCCTGGTGGAGAAGGTCGTTACCCTTAGAGGCACGGATCACTAGGTGCCAGGACGTGAGGTCTCGCAGTATGCGCGGATTTATGCTGCGGCATCTGGTGGCAACTCTAATTGGATCAAGGATGTGGACGCTGCCTTGTGTTGAAGTATTCGCCCCGAATACGTTGGCCGGATCGGCCCTGCTGCATACTCCGAGAAGGGTAGGATGGGTCTCGTGTAATACGTGGCGCTCTTCCGCGAATCGGGTCGCAATTAAGCTTGAGTCTTGGCTTTGGACTTTTTCTTTCCCTCGAAAGAACTCGGTTAGTTGGAGATCTTGTTTGTTAGTTGGTCGGAGAGGGGTGAAGTGAGTAAGCGATTCGGCCGAGAGGGCTGGCATGCCAGCTGTCTCAGTGGAAACGGACAGGCTGGTATGTCAGCTAGCCCGATAGCGGAGGAACGAGGGGGGGGGGGAATTCAGAGAAAAAGAAAATTTTTATTTTGGTGTGTGTTTATTTCTGAACTTCTTCTTACCATGATTTCTTTACAGAGAGTTGAAGTCGTATTCGTCGATGTTTCGGTCCGTCCTCCGTAGAGGGTAACGAAAAGGTTTCTTCTGGGCGTCAACTGGTTGGCTTCCAGCTGGAGATTCCCGAAGAACGAGAAACAGAGTCCTGGTGGTTGTGTGTGCTTGTTTGGCAATAGCTTGCTCGTGAAGCCCTATGGCTGGCTTCCAGCTGTGGGATTTAAGTGTGAGGGCTCTGGCTACCAGTTCCCAAACACTTCTGTCGAGCTGCTGGCGTCACTTCACGCAGTACCTCCTTTTGCCGTAATGCGGCTATCTTCTCTTTCTATCTCTCTCTCTCTTACTCTAAGGTCTACTTGCTAGTTATTATAATCTTAAGATGATTGCCTACTGAATGAATAAACGTCGTCTGCGATAGTGTTTTACATCTACCAATAAAAGACTTTCACTCTATGCGAGCCGCGTATAACAGAATGTTGAATTCTTCTGTTGAAAATTCGTTTTTTCTATTTAGGATTCATTACTTCAGTTAAAACTTAATCTTTTTGGTTGAAATTAAACTATTTTGTTCAAAATTGATCTTTTTCTTTGTTGAGAATAAATTCTTTTAATTATCTATGTTCAGTGATAGGAATAGCCCCCACACTGTGAAATTTTCTTCGGCCGTTGTTATCAATAATGAAGGTAATTCATGTATGAATGTTTTATTTTGGTCATACGATCGATTAAAATTAATAGTGGATTCCGTTGTCAAGAATCAAGCTTTATTGGTCAATTTAATTAAAACCAACGCACTTTTCGACCTTGTTGCAGGCCTTCTTCAAGGTAATACCATATGTTCAAGGTCTTTCGGAACTTCTTAGGTGTTCATTCAAAAATACAATATTGATGTTTATTTCACTAACAACCACACACTTGATAAATTTTTTTTTAAATAAAGACAAAGACAACAAAGAAAACTTATCTTGTATAGTTTATATGATTAATTGTATATGTTGCAATAAAATGTATATTGGTGAGACTGGCAGGAGACTAAAAACGCGCATTTATGAACATAAACGGGATGGTGAATTAGGCAATCAAAATACTGGTTTGTCACAATATACATGGCAATTTAATCATTATTTTGTTTTTGAGATTCATGATATCAAAATTTTAGCTCGTGAAAACAATACTCACAAACGAATAATCCTTGAGTCCATTTTCATGAATAAATTAATTAAAAATTCAATTAATTTAAAACCCGAAATTCTGAATATAAATAAAATTTATCAAACCATTTTATAACAGATTTATATATAAAATATCGAAATTAAAAATTAAAATGTTATTTTCATTTTTAAATTCAATTTACTTTGGCACACTTTTGATTTGGGTCTTTATCTTGATATCCGCCTCTTTTAATTACTCATGAAAATATGAATTTATCCATAATGTATTTCGTTTTACCATGTTTGTCCTTTCATATTAAAACACCTTGTGTTCGTTTTTATTTATTCAAAATGTAGTAAAATGACTCTATTGGAGCCTTGGAATTTTGAGGTTTCAATTTTACAATTTTTTACAGGACACTATTTAAACCATGTTAATTATAAATTTTATTCTTCAATAATAGGAAAAAAACATTTAATACATGAATTGACTTCATTAATACATTCTTTTAACTAAAAATATAACTATCCCATTTTTGGTTGGAAATTGATATTTTTATTGAGAATTGATCTTTTCATGTTTTCATTGAAATTTCATCTTTTTTGGATGAAAATTCAACTATAATCAATCCTCGGCTCCATTGTGACCGGCGAGTGGTGCGTCGTAATACTCCCGGGTAACTCTCTGCCGGAGGGACGCTGGGACACGTAGTTGCCAGTGTCCCCTGGGGACAGCGTTTCTAGAATCCTCTTTCGTCCACCAGGTTATTCCGTAGGAAGTCTTCTTCTCGCTGGTTTCTAGACTCGGTTTCATTTAACTGGAAACATTAGGACATCATGTGGCCGATTAGCGGGTCTTCCTGCTGAGCCTCGACGATCTTGTCAATCAGCGTCGGTGTCTAGATCCCAGGAACTTCTTCGGATCCTCATGATCCTTGTCTGCGTATTCTGGTATTGGTAGTACGGGTGAGTGAAAGGCACGAAAGAGGCTTAATAGAGCCGCCCTGAGGCAGGGGAAGCCACAATTCATGGTTGCCAACTGCGCGGGTCCTGCTGTAGGTGGCTGGCTGTCCTGTCGTACGGGTACTGGTAATCCATCGTGAGAGACTTGAGAAGGTGGTGAATTCTCAGCCGGAAAAAAATGGTGTTCATCCTGGGTTGATGGTCCTGGGTTGCTGGGTAGGGAGGCCATGGTAGTCGTTCTCTGGGTGATGTTGAGCGCCACTGGGTGTTTCTGTCCACTCCCAGAAGTAGAAAAGTGTAAATTCTGGAGGTTGTTTGCGAGGTTTGTGGGCGGAATGCTGGGTTCCATGTCATTGTCTTTGTTTGGAGTTGAGACCTCAGTTGTTAAATCGTTGTTTCCAGAGACTGTATTTGATTCAAGATCTGGAACCTCAGTTGTTGGTTCAAGAGGGGATTCCTCGAATCCTAAGTCAGTACCTGCTTGACGTGTGTCTTGAGGTCCTGAAGATGGGAGCGGGATGCTACTCGAGCAGGTGCGTGAGGTTGCAGCTGGTATGCGAGTTGAAGGCCTACCCCGCTTTTGTGTGGGACCTGCCGATGTGGTGGAAGTGATGCGTACGGGGATGCGGCTGCGCCGTCCTGTGAAGTTGCTGGATGCGCGGGATGCAGCAGAAGATTGTCGTGTCGTAGTGCGCTGGCTAGCTGTGACAGCAAAACCTGGAGACATCTCTCGGTGGTTTCTGTTCTAGCTGCAGCTGGAACTTAGGAGCCCCACGTTCGGGTGCCAATTGATACGGTCCGTCTTGGGGTGAGGGATCGCTCAATGAAGGTAGGGAGTTTGATGGAGATTTGCATGAGTGGGGGAGGGGGGTAGGAAACGGCTACGGGAAAAGGTATGGGATAAGCAGAGGAAGGTGTACGAAGAAAACATTTAGGAGGATCGTTTATAAGCTGATGAGGAGTTTGGGAGTGGTTTGAGGTACACGTAGCCTTGCGTTCGTTGTAAGTAAGCGTCCAGGTTCGCCATTCCCTTTGGCTGATTCCGTTGACTGGTGCTTGGTGTGAGGTGGACTCTCTTAATATTGCCACTCATGAGGGCTTTTCACGCCTGAAGTCTATCCATTCTCATTCACTGTTACTTCATACATGAAACAAAGAAATATTCCTTCAAGGGCCTTTTTTATGTTACAAGGCAGGTTAGTTTTCCGTCGCAAATTCAACTTGATGTCCTCCAGACGTTTGTGAGTGGCAGAGATTTATCCATCTGGAAGTCGTTGTTCATTCTATTTTAGAACCACAGTCGGATTCAAGCTCAGGACTGTGGCACGATCCTGATAAACTGCCACAGGAATCAATGTTTTGCCGGCAGCAGAAAATTTCGCCCGGTGTACCCTTAAACGTTTCAGGGCCTTCCTCGGTGAAACCCCTTTTTCCTTGGTGGCTGCGTGTCCGCTTAGTGGTGATACAAGTGCCGCATGAATGACCACCTCCTGGTGCTCACGAGCGGCGGCTGGTGGTGTAACTTCCCGTTGGAAAGGTTTAGTCTCCTTTCCTGCTACCTCCTGGTGGAAAAGTTCGGCGGCGTGTGGTACCTCCGCCGATGAGTCGTCCTTTACGGCCGTGGCCAACTCCTTGGCACGTCTCTGCTGTTTATTCAACGCCATCCACTCAGGACTCAAAAAGGCGACCGGTGCAGGTGCCTTGAGCAGTACGGAGTGACTGGTTTGAACATCCGGCTCACGCGTGTTAAACAGCTCCACAGAAGGACGCCCGAAGAGCCTGGAGAAGGAGCTATTGACTCGCTGAGAAGTGTGACGGCGTAGCAAGAAGAGACCGACCGAAAGAAGCTTTTCCTCGCCTTATGGTTGCTCTTAAAAGAGCAGTTTGTACATAAATGATAAAGATTTCGCCAGAAGAAAAAGTCCAAGGATTGCTGGTCAATTGAAGTTTCATTCAAAATTTTCTCCATAGGCTGAGAGAACTGGAGAGGCGAGGCAGAAGTAGCGAACGGTAACGTCCTTCGTTGAGTGTGGCTGGAGGCCGAGTGACAACAGTGGCGGAAGCGCCCTCTTTTATGTGGAGAGTGCGCTGCTCCTCCCACCCCGTGGAAGCGGAGGTGAGAGTGGGATCCACGGACCAAGATTTCTTCCCACTCCGTCGGTGTTTGGGCTTGCAATCCAATGAGATCATTTCATCCTGTTCCGTTGTGCCGGCTGTCTGCCTTTTCGCTTCGCCAGTCTCTCGACATTATATTTGATGAAATTACTAAGCAAACAATATGCTCAAATATTACATTACACACGAGCGTACAAAATATTAAGTGTAGTAAAGTTACTCATTCAATAAAAATATAACGTAGCAAAAGAACGAGCTTAATATACATAAATACATTTATAAGGCAGATTATATGTAACACAAAAAGTAAAACATAAGAAAGGAGAATACACGTGAAATAATAATATAAATACGTAATATAAAAATGAGCAATAAACTAACATGTATAAAGAAAACGTAAGAGAACATATACTTTATAATACAGCTTATACTATATAATATAATACTAAATGATATAATGTATGAGTTTTTGAGATTAATATAACAAAATACTATAATAATATACATATTAATATTAATAACTAATATTAATAAATAACAAAATAATATATAATATTAATTTATATAATAATAATTAATATAATTTGTGTATTATATTATCTAATATTAATATAAAATAATATTAATATTATTAATAATTATATAATAATAATTTAATTATATATATATATATATATAATTATATAATAATAAAATAATAATAATGATTCCCTACCGAAGGTGTTCTCGCGTTGTCGTCGCGGTAGGGCTTGATCTTTCCTCTCATGAATTTGACGGCTATGTTGGCTGTAGCATTGCTACTAACAGGATTTCCCATGCCAGACAGACAGAGAACGAAGAGGAAAGTGACTAAGAGGAACACCAAAACCCATCAATTTTATGGAGAGTATACTAAAGATATTGAAACGCTTGTCGCTTCCCGAGGATCGTCGGGGCGCCCCTGGAGCCACCGCTGGGGGCCACAGCATGCGGGACAGTGGTGATGGTGAGCTGCGAGATGGTCAGGCAGATCTCACCAATCAAACAGCTAGCCAGCAAGAACATCTGCGACAAACGGTAAGCAGTGGAACATCAACTGTGCCCGGTGAGGATGCTTTGGCTAGCGATAGCTATTTTCAGCCAACCAACTCAACAGAAATACCGTGGGAGAGCATCAAGTGGGATACCACAATGAATGAAGAATTGGTGCGTCTCTATTATGAAAGTGCGAAGTTTGAAACACCACGCGAAAAAGTATACAATTTTAGAACGAAATTTGCTGCAAAGTAGCCTCAAATAGAGAAAGTCGCTCTAAGAGATCTTATCGCTAAGGTGCAGGACATCAGGACTAATCTACACATCTCAGAAGATCGAGCAATGGAGATTAAAAAACAGG
>CAKNWT010252440.1:0-14559 GCA_932066315.1 Andricus coriarius | reverse complement strand
TTTGAATTTTTTGAAAAATCAAAATTTCAAATTTTAATCACACAAAAGATAATTAAAAATCACAAATTCGATTTTGTGATCAAACTATGCTCAGCACGATAACTTTCGAAGTAATTGACAGATTGGATTGGGCTTTGGTATACTCTCGAGTATACTCTTTAAGTGACAAAATGACAAAATCGAGTGCGAAGCACGAGATACGTGATGAGAATGTGTTTGTTAAAGCCGAAGGAGCTTTAACAAAAGAGAATTCATAATCACCAAGTTACAGTTGTCGATTCTTTGACCTTTAATTTTAAAAGGTCTGTGTCTTAATGTGGGGGAAATACAAAGAACGTGCGCGCAGCGTGAGGTAAATGCATTATCGAGCGCGAAGCGCGAGAAGCAACAGTCGCGCGCCCTAGGCGCGCTGAAACTTGCGAGCCACGCGCGCAGTGCTCGATGAGTTTTGAAATGTTTGGCATGTCCACCAAATTTACTTTTTCAATAATGTTCCAACTCTGAATAAAAAAATCTATAAATGAATTATAAATGTATATTTCAAATTAATGATCTTTCTTTAAAACGATGTCATTTTGTTCATTAAAAAAAAAACTTTTCTTCGAGTAAAATTAAATTAATTCACAGAGATGAATACAAAAGTAAGACGAACACTTTTTATGAATAACTGAAACTATTTACTATCTTTTCTACTCCAACAAAAGCTCCTGAGTTGGTTGTTTTCAAATCGCAGATAGAATGATTGATATTTCGAATCGATGAATTGAATGAATGGCATGAGATCGCTATACTTTTGGACTGTGATGCTATTTCCATTCCGATAAAGAGTCGATAATTGAACATTTTTGAAATGTCTCTAGGAAATCGTTCTTTTCGCGATGTCGACCATACGGGTCTTTTCGCCGTCGTATATCATATGAAGAACAAATGGTCTCTCTCGATCGAGTTTGGTGGATCTGATTTTGAGCCAGCTGATTCTTTCTTTGTGCACGTCGACCTTGCGATTGACGATTAGTGGTTGCAACTCCTGTGATGACACAAAGTCTGCGGTTTGCATTTTAGTGTCCTCTTATTTTGGATCTATTTTCTTGGATTCTTTGATAATTTATATCCAATGATCCGGGTCATTTATGATCTCATGCAATTTGCGCTCTTTCTCAATCAATCCGAAATATCTATGACAGCTATTATAGCAATGCCCAGATAAAAAAAATTGCCGTTCGATCAAATCGACGCTGCTTGAAGCCAAAAAGTGCTTCATTAACAACTTTGAACAACTTTTGTCTATTAATTTTTTTTCGTATCTAGTGCTGTTTTTCCACAAATTTAATTTTTTTAATTTTAATGCGATTTTTTATGATTAAAAGAAAAACTACGCCTCTTTAAAAAATTATTTATGACAAATTTGTTTATCTCTGTTTTGTGTACGCAAATTTTGTCTATTACTTATTTTCATAGCTTGTGTCGTTTGTCCAAAAATTTAATTCTTTTATTTTTTATTTTCTAAGATTAAAACAAAAACTATGCATTCTATCAAGAAGTATTTTTAAATGAATTCGTAGATCTTTTTTGAATGCGCAATTTTGGTCTATTCATCTTTTTACATACCTTGCGTCGTTTTTCCAAAGATTTAATTTTTCTATTTTTAACGATATTTTTTACGAATAAAACAAGAACTACGCATCCTATCTAAAAGTGATCAATAACAAATTTGTAGATCATTTTTATATGCACAATTTTTTGTTGTCCATCTGATTTCATATCTTGCATAGTTTGATCGCAAAATCGAATTTTTAATTTTTAATTATCTTTTGCGCGATCAAAATTAGAAATTTTGATTTTTCAAAAAATTCAAAAAGTTGTTATGACAGTATTGCAGGGTGTTCAAAAAGCAACGTTTCTCTCTTTTTTACTTTTTTTTCATATCGTGCGTGTTTTGACTTGAAATGTTGATTCCCGTTTGTTTTTCGGAATTTTGTAAATGCTATAAATCCAGAAATTGTTTTTCTTTTTGAGTACCACGAATATCCGTACATAGAATTATTAAATCTTAAAAAACTGGTCTCAACAATTTTAAAAATGCGCTCACTTTTTGAATTTGTATCCAAAATGGCTGGCTAACGAACTTGACCTTCATTTTAGGACACTTGAAGAGTATACCAAAGCCCAATCCAATCTGCCAATTCTTTCGAAAGGTATCGTGCTGACAGACTAAAAATCTACATACATACACACAAACGCAAATATACACAGCCAGACAGACACATTCACGAAAACGTGTTTTTCGGGTTCGGGAGGTCTCAAAACGTGACCATTTGAAAAAAACGGGGGGGTCCAATTTTACACAAATCTAATACCTTCTCTGAAAAAGAATGTAAAAAACAAAAAATATGATACAGGAATAATAGAGGTAAATAAAATTTCTCTATTAATATTTCTTATGATGTTATAAGAGAAGAGCTCTATCGAATAACAGTTATAAAACGATAGAATCTGAAAATGAAATTTGATTATGTACATCTATTATGTTGAAATGGAAATAAATGATTAAAATTTTTCTGAAATGTCGTTATTAAACCTTATAGTACAAACCTCTTCTGGTTTGAAAAAATGTTTTTTACGTCATTTGTATCTAGAAGAAATTCTGTATTTTTTCACATTAAAAAAAAGTATTTTCTCTACAAGAATGGTCAAATGCTCATGATAAAAGCCAAACAATAGTATTATTGCTATTAAAAGAACTAACATAAAATCATCAAGTTTCAATGATTTTTCTTTATTGGTAATCTGGACTAAAATTTTTCTTTGGTTTGAGAGATAAGTTTGTTTTTTAATGGTTGAATTTTTTAAATTGCAACGATTTCTGATTACAGCTATCAGAAATTTAGGTTAGAAATCATGAAGATACGTCGGCATTTCATATTATACAATATGTAGTTTTACTCCATTTTCTGAGAATTTGTTTGAAAATTATTAATATCAAATTATAAAGAACTCAAAGTAATGATACGAAAATTGTGACGACGGAAAGTTGTGCCGTGACAGATTAGCCCGTTTATTTATTTTTAAAATTGGAAAAGATCAATTTTGCGCGTTGAAAACCATTGTGACATTTTTGCCCGTGAGTTTTGTTTGGAACATTTTTACGCGTGGAATATTTTTTTGACATTTTTGCTCATAACAAAACTATGGGACGTTTTAGCTCCCGGCGTGTCATATAATGAAACGACGAATGCGGCTAAACGGAAGGAACTCCAGACCTCTGTTAGATATTGGTCCAAAAAGAAGCATGGTATCGTATTTCAACATTTAGAAACCTTTTTCATTGGCAGTGCTACGAGTGAAATCATTCTAGAGAAGTTGAACGAAACTATGGACCACGCTAATTTATCTTCATCTAATCTTCTGATGTTAGGTGACGACGGCCTAAATGTAAATAAAGCAGTTTTTAGGAAGATTAACAGCCAAATAATTCAAATGAGAAAGAAATGCCTAATTGACCTTGGTACTCGAAACATACACGTTTTTCATATTGCGTTCCTTAGTGGAATGGATAGGCTGGGAGAGGAAGCATCTTCTTTGCTTTATTTGTTGCATGACTTTTTTCACGGCTGGCCTACTAGATAGGAAGATTTTTGCAGCATTTTAGAGAAATTTTATGTTCCGCTACTAAATTTCATCGAGCACGCATCTTTACGTTGGCTTACAATTCAAGAGGCTGCAGAAAGAACTCTCATTCTTTGGGAAGCTACGCTTGAATATCATTCTGTGACATTTTCACTAGTTTTTTGATAAATGTCGGATTGAATTAAACCAATTTTTTTTTAAATTTTCTAATGAATTTTTTTATTGGCATCATGGTCTTACGAATATATGTGATTACAAAATGTGCATTTGGTAATAACTAAATTGGCAAACGTTTCGGCCACGGATAGGGGCCCTCCTCGATGCCAGGTATTTAATTTAATTAAAAAGCAAGAAAAAAACTTAAAGAACATTCTCATATATAGTGACATTCGATCGCAGGAATTTTCGCGTTTTCAAAGTCGAAAAAATCATCTTTTTCAATGCTATGCCTAGTAAGCATTACCTGTTTTTCAGGGACCTTATTTATATCTCTCGTGTGTTCTTTAACCCGTACTCCTAATGCACATTAAGTTTGACCGATATAAACCGCATTACAATTTTGTCCTTTGCACCAAATGCCATAAATAATATTGCTGTTATGCAATTTACTTAATTTATCTTTAGTAGGTTTTAAGACTGACGTAAAGCCTCTCTTGTTTTTAAGTGCCGTAGTAATGTCGTGATGCCCGAGGATTCTCGCGATTAGTTCAGATAGTCCTTCAACGTAAGGAATGCTTATAAATGACCTAATTTCCGCGTTTTGAACTATTTCATCAATTCTATGCTGCACATTTTTGGCCAAAATATTCATTCTGTGATTTATATTCTCTCTAACAAATTGTTGCAGGTGAAAGTTCTCATTGACAGTGACCTTCACCAGTCGCAAGTTATTTTGATGAAACTGTTTATCGGAGAGAAGAATGGCTCTGTCGACCATATTGAAAACCACGCTTTTTTTGTACTTTTGTGGGTCGTTTGAATTGAAATTGAGGCATCTGCCGGGCCACGTTGGCTTACGTCTTACGAAACCAATTGCAACTTATTTCTTGGCTGTGATTGCTATGAAAAGATACATCCAGCAAATTCATTACCCAATTCTGTCCCTTCTCTAACGTGATAATTTAATTTCGATTCAAGACTTTTATTTCCAAATTGTATAATTACCATCTCTTTCTATTCCAGTTGGTAATCAAAGATAAAATTTAGGATGTTGTATAATTTTGAAAGATTTGAAATTGAGAGCAAACAAGTTTGAATATTTTAATCTTAACCAAAAATCTGTCTATCAAGGCTTTTAGTGCTAAATTGTACAATTTTGAGAAATTAAAAAATGAAATTTTCCTGCAATTGTTAATCTTTGTATTTCAAACTATTTGTTTCGGCAAAGTTTTCAAATAAAAAATGGTTAACTATTGAGAATTTTTAATATGAAATACTCAACCACAACAAATCTGGTTATTTTAACCAGACTTCTGGTTAGGCTCTGACTAACCAACCAGATATTTTTTTGAGTAAATATATTAATGATGAAATGTGGAAGTATTCACGTACCTAAAATTCGAAATAGTTCAATTTTTAACTTTAATAATTTAAAAGTTTCTGTCTGATACTATTACATTTTGAACTTTTTCTATTTAAAATAAATTTTTTTAACGCCATATCAGTTTCTCCGGGTTTCCCTTCACAATAATAATTTTTGCTGAAACTTTAGAAAATGATGAATAATATGAAAACATACGTCTGTTTTAGCGAAAAATAGATCAAAACATTTAGCGAAAAATATTTATTATCGTGGATGAGCTTGATTTACAGAAATATCATTTTTTGATAAAAATTGCACATGTGTGAAATTATCGTAGAAAAAATACAATTATTAAGATTTCAAATTTGAAACTTCGATAGTTTTGAAAATCGCAATGACAAGTCTTACAATTGGTTTATGTATAATATACAAATCAAGATGATTTGGTATGATACTTTTTTTATATTTAATGAAGATTTTAGGGCAAATATAATCTATTTTTCGCTCAGAGTTCTGTTGAAATGAACCCTCTGTATCTCAGTTAATTAAACTGACTAATTTAAAAGTAACAAGTCATTAACTCATCCATCTTGTTGTTATTTAACTGGTAGTGAGTGTAATTATTCTAATTGAATTAGTAAAAAAATTACAGGCTTGTGTTATTCGCTGAAGAAATTAGTTAAATTATTTACAAGACCCCAGTGGTCGCTGTTTGGTGGATTGGCGTAATAAGAATAAAGAATAAACCTTTGATAATATTTTTCAAACTAAATTTTATGTGACCATCAACATTTGTAAACACGTAGTGAAACTGGTTTTAGAGTATAATCATTAAGATTACGCTAATGAGATAATAAGAATGGAACATGACAAGTTACATGATTAGTATTCGGGGGCTTTCCAATTTGAATAATTTGAATATTATGTTCAAATTTTGGGGAATGGTTCGGAATACATGAAGGAACGTCCGTCTGGCTCGTTTCAATTATTATTATATTTAAATCACACAATCTTAGTAATTTTTAATTTACAGGGCTTAAAAGCCCTAGCTGAAATATAATTAATAAATTTGCATTATTTAAACAAGACAAAAAAACTCAAATGGTTCAGACAGACGTTTCCTTATATATTTTGAACCATTTCCCAAAATTTCAGCCCAATCTAAGAAATTTTTCAATTAAAAAGCTGCCCAATTTAATAACCTGTACTACTTGGTCACGTGACAGACTGTCACATAAGGATAGTCCAAAAATGCATTGGAAAACTATTTTGTTTTTTTTTCGAATTTGCACGCATATTACTCGAAAATTTGTTTCAATCCACACAAAAATAAATCTTTTTTCTTTTTTTTTTAATTATATTCAGAGGTGGGGCAAACATAATAAAGTTTAGTTTAACACGTATTTCCCATAAGAAAAAAACACGTTCTTGTAAATTTTATTCAGAATCATAAATATTAACTGACTGGACTAAAAACGCAACATTTCTCTTTACAATTAGCCGTAGCCTGTTATATAGGGACCCAAACAAACCCCATAAGTGATAAAATGTTTTTTTTTGCGTTTTGGCGCTAATTATGATCTTCTTGTTTTTTTTTGTTTGTGAACATTGTTTGTAATACATAAAAAACTACTAAATTTCCCACTTTTTGTCCAATTTTCAATTAGAGGAAATTAATGAAGTTATTAATATTAACAAACATAATTTTTTAAATAATTTTTTGTTATTGTTAAAAATATTTTATTTGAATAATGTTAGAAAATTGCAGTTTTTTCAATAATTTTCGACTTTTTGTCCAACTTTCAATTAAAGTGAGGCAACGCCTAACTTATATAACCAAAAATAATTGTTTAAATAATTTATTAGTATTGTTAATAATATTCAATTTGAATAATACTAGAAAATTTCAGTTTTGTAAAAAGATTTTTCACTTTTTGTCCAATTTTCAATTAGTGTGAGGTGAATGATTAATTAAAGTTAACAAATTTAATTGTTTAAACAATTTATTATTATGTTTAATAATATTCAATATAAATAATGATAGAAAGTTGTGGTGTTTTTTCTGAAATTTTCAACTATTTGTCTACTTTTCACTTGGAGTGAGTTAACAGTTAATTTAATCTGACAAAAATAATTATTTAAACAAATTTTTTCTGTTCATAAATATCTTCTTCTTTATTGATGCTAGATAGTTGCGTTTTTTTTCTGAAATTTTAAACTTTTACCCACTTTTCATTTAGTGAATTAATGAATAATGCAAGTTAACATAGTTGCTCAATGAATTTATTATTGTTTATAACTATCTTTTCTTAGATGTTTAGTTATGCTTTGACTTTTTAGGCAGGAAAAAAAACGAGAGAACCTCAAAAAGAACCATTTTTAAATAGTATTGTATTTTTTAAAGTGAGTTATTTTTGCTCTTTTCCCAATGTAAAAAAAATTAATTTAAACAAAAAATCTATCTTACAGAAGAGACAAAATGTTCATTTATTATTTGTTCATAACTAAAAAGGCAAAGTAATAAACAATAACAAATTGTTCAAACGACTATTTTTGTTAACTTGTATTATGAAGAGTATTTTATAATAAAGGAGAGTAATCTGTTGCTACCAGCCTGCTCGCCTGAGCATAGTCCGTTGCCACCCGCTTGATCGCGAATCGGCTAGCAGTGTAGCTGCGGATGCAGTTTTGTGCTATTTTTTTATATACGGAATATCTAATATTGTTCTGAATATTCCTCAAGTATTGCATTCTAACTATTATACTTTTTATAAATAAATTACTTGCTACAAATCAGAAGGAGGATACACTGCTGCTCACTTGATGGACAGTGAAAAGTGACAACGACAGTGCTGAGTGTGGGGAGTTTCCTCCATTGTTATCAGGATTATCAGTACACGATCTACCCTAAAAAATGAGAAGAAGTAGATCTAGAGAACATGAGACAGAAGGCGCGAGAGGAAAAGACACAGGGATCGATCGAGGGAACTCATCGAGGAGACAGGATTCGAAAAGGTTTCAACGAAGCCTAAGCGAATCAGCAAGGAGAACTAGTTTGGAACAATCTCGTTCATGCACAACAAACTTCGATTTAGCCAAGCTCAATGATTTTCTGGCAAGTATTGTCAAATTAAATTCGAAAAAGTCGGGCAACAATTTTATTGATGAGCAGTTCGTGCCGGAATTCGTTCCATCTGTAAAGAACCAATCTGCAGCAGACTAGTTAGACAGAGTGGATTCTTGTGCTATCCCGTATGATTGGGATGATAAGACGAAACTCTATTTGGCGGTTTGCAGGCTCTGCGGAAACGCAAAAGTGTGATATGATGAGTTGCATGAAACTCAATTGTCTTGGCCGGTATTCTCTCATTTCCTAAAAAAAAGCCGGTGAAAGACACCAGAAGCAACTGGGTCATAAAAACACCGCTACAAGTGTTTGGAATCTTGGGAGTACCAACTCGAATCATCATCGACAGAGGCAACTGCTTTACATCACATAGTGTCATAAAGTTCTGCCAAGAGTATGGAATAAAACATATTTTTAATGCAGTAGCCACCTCAAGAGTGAATGGGCAGTTTGGCATACTGAATCTCATCATTCTTAATTCGCTGACAACGACTAGTGCTGGTGAACCAGAAGATAGTTGGGACATTTACGTGAAGAAGATGCAGAGCGGCATCAATTGCACCACGAATTGGATCACCTAAAAGAGTCCTGCTCAACTTCTGTACGGATATAAGCCTCGAAGATCAGCAGATAATGCTTTGCTTGGAGCAATTCAAGAGACGTTGGCTAAGCTCGACTTGAAGACGATGCGGAAGGAGGCAAGACGAGTTACCTCAATACTCTATGCAAGGTGACTGCTGTACTATCTAGAGATCGCTACGAAGTTTCAGACTTGAGGGAGCTCAAGAAAGGCTGAGGTCAAAGGACTGTGGTGGCGGTAGACAGCATGCGCAAATAGATTACCTTCGATGCGTTTCAATAAAACCAGGTTACATAATTGTTGAAAATAATTGTTGTTGCTCATTTAGAGGTTAAAGCTGCACCAAGGGCCAAGTCTGCTTGGTTCTTGCGTGTCCATTGGTCACAGACTCGTTAAGGGGAACTCTACTGGCGAAGGCTGGACCAGAGTCAAGTCAGTGCAGCTCTGACAAATCTATTGGTCATATATATGTTGAGAGGAGCTTCGCTGGCGCAGGCTCGACCAAGAGCAGTCGAAGATACGTTCCTTTCAGGCCGAGATGAGTCAGTCGCTCACTCGATTCTTGTGGTTCCTGGCGAGGCAGGCGACACTTGTTCTCTCTCTTAAGGAAACATAGAAAGGCCGAAAGTCAAGAGATGCCATGGTACTCTGATGAGAGACTCTAACCGTTTATCACTGAGTTGACGAGAACCTCTCAATTTTTTCAAATACATAGTCGGAGTTTCACAGATGAGACGAGCCGAGGGCGACTCGATGGTCAGAATGGACGATTGAAGAGGAGTATTTTATAATAAAGGAGAGTAATCTGTTGCTACCCGCCTGCTCGTCTAAGCATATTCCTTTGCCTCCGCTTGATCGCGAATCGGCTAGCAGTGTAGCCTTTCCTAATGTGTATATAAACATTTCCTGGAGGCGATAATCCTCACACCATCCTAGTACAAAGGATTCCGATGCGTGAGATCGAAATCGCCATTGTCGACCAGCAGGGCAGTCAGTCGTCTTAAAGATACGATTGGCAAAAGTCGAAACAGCTTCCTTGAAGGTTCAGCTGCGGATGCAGTAGTGTGCAATTTTTTACATGCAGACTATCTTATATTATGCAGAATATTCCTCAAACACTGTATTCTAACTATTATACCTTTTATAAATAAATTACTTGCTACAATTAATTATTACCTCAGCAAGTGTAAAGTGGAGAAATTAAAATCTCAGAAAAAAGCGCAACTACCTGGAATTAATGACGATGAAAATAGTTATAAACAATTTTTTTGTTTAATTAATTATTTTCGCTAAATTAGTTAATTCTTAAGTCAATCCAAATGAAAAGTAGACAAATAGTTGAAGATTTTAGAAGAAAAACCACAACTTTATATAATTATTTATATTGAATATGATTAACGATAATAATAAATTGTTAAAACAATTAAATATGTGACCGTCCTCGAAGAAAGGGACCTAATGCGGAAAAAATCGATTTTTAGTTTTTCACACCAATCGATAGCTTTTTATTTTCTCTTTAATAATAAATAATATTATTCCTATATCTGAAAAATTCTAATTGATATTATTCTGCAAAGCGAAGACCTCTTATGGAGTTCCTGTATTGGAACGCCTCTTCAATCGCTCCTCCTGTAAAATGTAGCTAGCGCGCATTAGGTCCCTTTCTTCGCGGACGATCACATATGTTAATTTGAATTAATTATATACCTCACTCTAATTAAGAATTGGAATATTTAAAAAAAAAACTGAAATTTTCTAGCATTATTCAAACTGAATATTATTAACAATAATAAAATATTCGGCGATGATAAAAAAAAAGAATTTCAAAAATCGTTTAAAAATCTACGAAGAGAAGAAGGAAATATGCAAAAATATAAGAAAATTACTATCATCAAAATTTATTTAATTTTGACTTCAGAGTACCAAAAAATCGTCTTACTTTATAGTGTGATAAATTAGTATGGAGTATTAAAGGGGACTTTATAAAAAAATAATACAAAAGTCGTGATAACTATTTTACTACTATGTCAATTAACGTTAATAAATAAGTTTTATTCGAAACCACCATGTTATGAGCCTATTACGCCCTCAGAAATGTGAACGTTAATTCGAGAGTTAATTCGTTCCAAATGCCACCGCACAGTCTGCTAATTAGTTCCACAAATGGCCACTGAATATATATACACACACACTTTGAAAATTTCGCGCCATGTGAATCTCCGTACACTCAAAATCATGAAAAAAACAACCAAAATGCCACTCCTCAACATAAATAAAAAAGTGAAAGAAGCAGAGCAAGAGTTAATACCCCAAAAATGTAAGGATAAATATGACCTGGCCTTCGAGAAATTTGACAGATGGAGAAAACAAAACAGAAGAATTTTCGGATAGATGATCATCTTCTTTATAAAAAAAAAATCACTTCATAGGACGTCGTCGCACCAATTTGGAAAAGGGCTATCTAACGCTCACTTTTCTGGGGGCTCTATAGTCTCAAAACATGGTGGGTTTGAATAAAATATCTTACATCACTCGTCGGGTTACACACATGTTCACGTAGAATTCAAAGTTCGCAAGGACTTGTAGCAAAACCATGGCTTCAGACATTGTTTTACTACTCGCCCTGCGAAACTTGACCTATCTGACAGACTATGGAATGATATTTATCTATATTGAACCTTGATATGTAACTTAATTCATCGTACAAATGATAATGGTTTCTTTATAGGATCAATTATGATGGTTGCATATATTTCCTATTATACCTTGAAATATTTCTTTATGAGCGTCCAAATACATATTTATAATTGAAATATACGAGGAGGCCAGACGGTCTCAAATGCCAATAGGCGCGCTGATGTTCTCAGCGATTTGAAATCGAATCCATTTGTATTTGAGAAGTGTTATTTTCTAAAACATTGTTCAGTAATATCATCCGGTTATACTAGCGCCCAATGGTTTCGTCATACCTACGTTCATTTATTATACTTAACAGAAAAGTTGATAACAGTCAAAAAAACAATTACATGTAACAAAATAAACTTTCTTGCATCTTTTCAGTGCTGGATTCGTCTTCAAAGATCCCGTCTGGTATTTTGACAGGAAATATTATCGATCTGGGAATGTTTGACGAATGCGTGTCAGTTCAGGCGGTGAAAGAAAATCTGATAATTCGTGGTCGACACTGTATGTATTCAATAGGTTTGGCGAATCAGAACAATTCAAGTCCTATTCAACCAACTTTTTCAACATGCATTCCATCAGCATGTAATGCATATGATGTGGAAACATTTCTTAATAAAACTATCCATGATATGGAGTTCTTAAATGATTTGGGAATCACTGAGATAACTGCAACTTGCTCAAGTGTTGGCCCTCGAAGATGGTCAAACGGAAGCATCATATCAGTGTAAGTACAATCAGTTCATGTTATTTCTATAAGTTTCCATCAAAAATAGTAGATTTTCAACTTATACAGGGTGTTTTTTTAAACTTGAGACATCGAAATATCTCAAGAAGTACGCATTCTATGAAAAAATATCCTTGATAAAAACTTTTTATTTTCGAGGGGGAAAAGCGACTTTGGACAAATTTACCCCGCCCCACCCCATTAGGAGGCAGGGAGGGGGGGAAACTTTGTAATTTCAAATGGGACTCCCAATTTTTTATTAGATTCTCATCAGATTCTCCTTCATGAAATACATAAGTTTTATTCAAAAAATTTTTTTCGATTCGCGAAAAAAAACCCACCCCATGTCTCCTGGGGGTGGGGTGGGGTGAATTTTGTTCAAAGTCGCTTTTCCCCCTCGAAACTAAAAAGTTTTCATTACCGATATTTTTTTCATAGTATGCGTATGATTTTAAGATATTTTGTTGCCTCAAGATAAAAAAAACACCCTGTATAGTATTCATGAATTCAATACTATAAAACATTTTTATAATTATTCTTCGTTGCAGGACAATATTATCTATCTTTGTGATATTCCTCATAATTTGTACATTTCTGGATATCCTCCAAAGAAGTCAGCCTCTTCAATCTGCAGTTGCTAATAATTTGGCAGAGTTTTCATTGTTCAAAAGTGCAATCAAAATTTTGAATACGAATTCCAATTCCAATTCATTGACTGCATTGTATGGCATTCGATCTTTGAGTATGTGTTGGATTGTTCTTGGTCATCAGTTTGTGATGAGCATGCTTTATGTTAACGTTAACATGACTGATATGGTCGATGTGAGTTATTGAACAAAATAGTCTAATTTAATAATTGTCAGGGGGGCGGGCACAGTAAACTGGAGTCACTTACAGAAACACCTTAAACTTCTTTTGTAACAAAATTGGATCAAAATGTTCCAAACAGTTGACAACTATATTCATTAGTACATATTGGTGTTTTTACCAAGTTTTAAGATCTAAAAAAGCTCCTTGTTTCTTTGTGTTTTCCAGCATGCAACTATTTCTTAATATACAATTTGATCGATTTTTAGACAATTATAGAAATGACAATAAAATATTTCACTAATTATTTATTAATTATGCAAAATAGTGGACTGAATCCTGGAGGTCTTTCTACATATTTATGGGCCTTTTCGCAGTGGAAACGTTCTTAATGCTAAGCGGACTTTTAGTGACTTATTTGTTGCTGAAAGACATGTCTACAGGGAGGAAATTCAATATTTTTGCGTTCTATTTTCATCGTTATGTAAGGTGATAATAATTATTATTATAATATACTATGTACGATATTAGTGTGACTTAAGAGGCCACAGAAAGAACTGGTGTTTCGACTAGAATAAAGTTTTGGTTCCTAACGAGCTGCAACAAAAAGGAACCCCTTTTGCTGAAAAGGAACCCAAAATGATGATTTTTTCCAAAGGAGACTCTAGTGCGCTTTGCCCACTACGACGTGTTATAGAATTCTGACGAACATAAATTAATGAAAAGAATTAAAACATAAAATATTATCGCAATTAGAACGGATATAATGGCTTGCTAAATATCATTTGCAGGCTATGAAGCAAACTTGTAATCATAAAGATGTTTGCTCTGCCGAAAAAATCTGTAAATCCCTAACTTACCAACCAGGAAAAACCCTCAACAATGATGAACGTTATGCGTTTGATAGTATGTGTCATTTGTTCTCATTTGGGGTTACATATTTCAATTATGATTATATTGATTTTATAAATAAATATTTAGAATCATCGACAGTATCTGTAGAAAGGTAATTTATATTTTTACAATCATTTTATTGGGGCATATATTATATTGGTATGATAATTTTAAAAATCGAAAGTATTATGCATATGAAGGCATAATAATATCTTAGGTATAATAACGTCTGGAGAAGAAAAGGCCGGCTGGCAAAGAACCCGTGCAGAAATGTCCCCATCTTTCCCTATTCGAAGTTGGGTTCTGAAGGGGCCCCTATCAGAATATCTAGTCTAGAAGAAACTGATGGGGGCCCTATCAGGTTCTAGTGAAGAATTCCATGCTTCCTATAGGTATGGTGAATCTAACTGTATCTAGTGGGGCCCCGACCAGAAAATTCCTAAAATCATATTCTTATTGCCTAAAGCCTAAAGTATTAATTTTGAGGTTTTTGACGGTTTTAGTATTCAGAAATAGTATTTTTTTGTGTGCATGTAAACGCTTTTGTTCCGCAAACTTGATTCAGGGCACTATTGAACATTTTCTTCGGAACC
>CAKNWT010252371.1:0-19781 GCA_932066315.1 Andricus coriarius | reverse complement strand
GTGGTGAATGATCACTGTAAGATCTACTGGAATTTCTCATTCGCCACTACTCAACGTATCAGTGCTACAAAGTCTGATATTGTAATCCAAGATCTGAAGACGAAGATCATTTAAGTGATTGAATTTTCGGCACCAGCCGATGGTAATATCACGGCAAAGGAGGAACGAAAACGGGCGAAATGTTAAGCACTTGTTTTCGAGCTGAGCAGGCTGTACCAAGGCTACAAAGTCCATCTTGTATTTTTCATAGTAATCGACTGTCTTAGAGGTATGATAGCTTAATTTCTTAGCCAAATCAAACAAATCCGGGCTTGTTAGCATTAGGCTCAGTCCATCGCGAACTGGATGCAAAAGGCTGTTCTTCTGGGATCACTTTATCTGGTCCGTCAACACTGTTCCTCATAACATTCTACGACGATTGGTAATTCTAGAAAAGTATCCAGAGGTAAAAGCTTTACCTCCAACTGTCCCGTCTACCGCGTAAAGTCATCCGCGACTGGAGACCGGACTCCAAGGAAAAGTGTCGCACGATATCATCTCGCGAAAATTTTCCACTCTTCCTTAACTTTTAGGACAGAAGGAGCAGGAGTGGATGACGTACACGTTCCGGTTGCGTCGGCATTGGTTGCTTTATAGAACCATGGTCGTAGCTTCTGGAGCCTAAAACATCTATAATAAATAATACAACAAATATTTTTCTTTCGTTGCAACGTCGGTCACTCATTTCCAAATTGAGCTGAATAGAACACGACCGTCTAACAACCAGTCCAGTATTTCAAAAAAAAAAAATAGGCTAGGTGTAGTAAGGGGGAAATGGCACTGTCCTGGCACGCGAAAATGAAACTCAGTACCTTAATTAAGGCCTACGGATCTGAGAAAAGCTAAAGTTTGCTCCATTAACCAGGGCTGATCTTCTAAAGTTCTGTGAAATTTTCTGTGCACTTTCATGTTTGGCGGAATTTTGTAACCGTGGCTTTCGTTAATTAGGCTTTTAGAAGAAAGGAACCTAGATTGGTTAATGCACTTTCCTCACTCCTGATGTTAAAATTCAGGCCAAGGGTCTCGGCTGCTTGCTCCGCGGCTTTGTAGAGGAACGCTCTTTTGCCAATCATCTCATGTTTCCTGATCATTTTTAGGAGAGTATCTCTTCTATTTGCAACAATGTAAGCTGTACCCAGAACAATTCGGTTATGAAGACATTGGAGATTAAGAAGTCCAGGGTCCACGCTCGCCTTGACGGCGTGGGACGAAGAATCTCGGAACGGACGAATGGATATGTTAGTAGCAGATACATTGTATCTGCTTCACTGGCGAAGGGTGTTCCACTGGCGAAGGGTTAGCGTGGTACACCTTCATAACCCCGCATATAGTACTCGCGATATTTAGTCTAGGGCGATCTTGAGAGGGAGAGGGAGAGAGGGAGAGAGGGAGAGAGGGAGAGAGGGAGAGAGGGAGAGGGGGGAAGAGGGAGAGAGGGAGAAGCTGCACGACATAGGAGTGGTAAGTTGATGCATGAGTTCCTTTTTTTTTACCAAATATTGCATACCAAAGATTTAATTTTAAGGTTATTTTTCAATTAAATACCTGGCACTGAGGAGGACTCCTATTACTGGTCGAAACGTTTGCCAATTCAAATTTTTTTATAAAATGCATGTTTGGAATTATATATGTAACTTCTCATAAGACCCTAATTCCAGTACAAAACTCTTGCTATACAATTGCAATAATTGCGTCAATTAAATACGAAATCTTTCAAAAAGCAGTAAAGATGACACTGAACAAATAGAAATTATTATTATAAAGATATTCCACATTGATGCACATTTAAAAGAAATACTAATACATGGGAGAAAAGAACAAATACTTTCAATATTTTAGGACGTATGTATTCTGTTCGTCCTTCACAGCCAGAATTACTTGATCTCCGTCTGTTTTTATTATCTTTTATTATCTCTTTCAACGATTTGAAAGAAATTGATGAAAACACATTATGTCGAACATTCACAGAAGCATGCTTAGCACGTGGTATCATAGAAAATGATTACGCAATCTTTTTGCCCGCATTCTAATTCACTGTACACCAATGAATCATCAGGGTCTTTGGGAAGGATTTAAAAATCAATTTTCAGAAGATTAATTACGACGATACATTGAAATTGAAGCAAATAAACGAGCATATCGTGATATTTGTCGAATGCTTTCAGATGAAAGTTATGAATTCAATAACTTTCTAAAGATTACAGATAACCTGAGCAATAATATTCAAGAGAACAATATTTCCGTAGAAGAAGCTCTAAGAATGGGAACTGAGCAGTATAAAAAAGCTAACAAGGTACAATAAGAAATTATTGACATTATTTTGAAAGCAAGTGAAAATGATATTTATAATAACAACTGCTTCTACATTGACGTTCCGGGTGGTTCTGGTAAAAATTTCATATATACAACAATTTATTACCTTCTGAAAAGCAAAGAAAAGAATGCTTGTAAGGTGGCATATAGCAGAATAGCTTCTACTCTACTTCCAAACGGAAAAAGTGTTCATAAAATATTGAAGCTTACTCTTCCTCTTTATCATAATTCTACATTGAATATAACAATTGGAAGTAATGATGGCAAATATCTTTAAAAAGTTAACGTATTCATATGGGATCAGGCACCCATGGCACCTACATATGCAGTGGAAGTTATGGATAGAACACTTAAAGAGATCATGGAATATAATTTGCCATTAGGTGGAACAAATTTTTCTCTTAGGAGACGATTTCCTTCAAATTCTCTCAATTAAACCTGAAGGTACTAGAGAAGAAATAATTGATTTGTCAATAAAGTGCAGTACAATGGGTAAATATTTTCACGTTCATAAATTATAACAAAAAAATGCGAACTTTGCCAGAAGAAGAAGAATTTGCAAATATTTTATTAAAAGTTGGAAATGTTGTAATAGAGGGGAGAATGGGTTATGGTGTCATTGTGGGGTATGGTGTCAATTACAAAAAACGCCCACATTTGTTGATTTCCATGTTACTTTGTTGCATAAAATTGACTTACTGTGTTTAAAAAAATAGTAATGTGAAATAGAAACAGATGAAAAAGTCTTTGGCAGAAATTAAGCACTTACAGCATATGTTGAAATGCTTTAAGCACTAAAATATAATATTCTAATAGGTAAAGTATTTCTTTAAACTTCTGGTATCATAAATTGTTTTTATAAACGTTCTAAATATATTCAAATTAATAAAATCTTGAAACATGACATGCGGGCATGTTGTCTGCAAAATTTTGTGGAGATATGGTAACAGTGCTTGATAACAGATCGGTAATTTGATCGATAATGTAGAAAAACTCAGTAATTTATTAATGTTCTGTCTACTAAAATTCGAGGTTCTTAATAATAAAGTTATACAGATAAGGAAAATCGAAACGTGATTTGAAGTTATATTTAATAATAATATGGTAAGTTTCAAGTTCACGTTTAATTACTTTGAAATAGACTGTCATGCGAAATTCGGGATTATAACCAGCATATAAACTTTGAGGTTATAACCTAAAAAGACTAAAACTTATTGTTATCGAGTTTTTTCCATTCCTAATTATAATTTCCTATTTCAAACACACTTTAAGCAATTCTCTTTATTTATTCGGGTGGCATTAATTACATGAGTTGAACAACAACTCAATGAATAGGATTTCGAATATTAGTGATCAATGTCTGTTTTGAATTTTCATCGCCTTTAGTACCGTTCGGTAAACAAGATATCTGTTCAAGGCAAATGCAGATCTTTACACGCTGAATAGAATTTTCAAGGAGTAAGAGGTTATAACTAGGTTTTGCGACATACTTTACTTTGATTGATAAGAAAACATTTATTTAGTGTTTATCATGTCTCGAGTAATTTTTTTTCGTTATATTATACTTTCAAAAAATATTATACTGTACGATTTTATTCTACAACGCTCATATTCATAAAATAAACCGACAGTAATCTGAGGGACTAATCTAAAGGGAATAATGAAGTTGTTAAAAAACGGATTTAAGTAATGACATATGTAACCTGATAATGTGAGCTTCTCGCCAAAAAATACAGACATCAAAATCACATTTTAATTATAATTTAAAGGACGTTTCATTCAGAGCTTGACACCATACCACACTCTTCCATACTTACGGTTTAATTATCAAAAACAAAAATTGCAATGAATTAACAAAACGTGCAATACTATCTGGAAGAAACGTTAACGTAGATGAATTAAATAAAGAAATTGTGGATTTATTGGACATTAAGGGAGAAAAAACATTTACAAGTATTGATAGTATAGAAAAAGTGGTGACATTAGTCAGCGAGGACAAATGGAATGCAACGAAAAACAGTTATTGAACGAAAAAATAAGGGATCTAAAGAAAACAGTATATAAATCGAAGGAAAAAATTTCGCGGCTCAAGTTGACAGAAAAGAAAGAAAATACCGGGCAGCATGAAACGAGCCGCAGAGAAAAGATTCCAGAAATTCCACAATCGCAAGTGCAAGAACAGGAACAAGAGCCCGAACAACAAGAAGGAGCAGACAGTTGGATGGGAGGTTTTGAAGAATTCGAAAGGCTTGCTGAAGAAGATGGAAATTCTAGTCAAAGTAAGGGTCGACCAGAACTACTCAGTGTCGAAGAATTTAACTGGGAAATAGAGGAGAGAAAAAAACGGAAGAACTACATAAAGGTTAGAGATTTCAGGGCAGTGGGGAAAAATCTGGACAAAGAAATACAGAGTGTAAGAAGAGAAAGGACGGGAGTCGAAATTCGCATTAAAGAATTAAGAGTGATCGGAGGGGGAACCCTGGTGAAGTTAGATTCCTGGAACACTAAGAAAAGACTCATGGAGAGAAAGAAGAGATTTAAGGGGACAAAAATCAGCATAGAAGATGATCTGATGGAAAGTCAATCTTAAGTGCAGTGATAGATACAGGGGCGAGTATTGGAAGCTAAAAAGAAAGGGAAGCAGGCCTCCTCAAGCTACATGAGATGGCAAACAGACGATCAAACATTTGTTTTGTATGAATTGAAAGGAGTGACGGAAAAGCAGAATTTTCGTAGACCAACATATTAATGATCTGAGAGTAATTGTATGGAACATTGCGGGAGTAACTAAGATATGGGACACTTGGGATTTTTTGAAGAACTTCGATTTGATAGCACTACAGGAGACTTGGCTGATAAAGAAAAGAGAAGAAGACGTGTTATCAAAATTAGATCAAAATTTGGTATGGTCAACGAAACCGGCTGTGAGAGTCAACAAGAAAGGTATGGCATAGGGAGGGCAATGTTGGAACTGCAAATGTGATAAGTAAGTTGAATGTTATTGTAGAAAAATCTATGAAAGAAATGGAAAATATTATATTAGTAGGGGACTGGAATGCAAGGATAGGTGAGGAGCAAGGAAGGGTAGATGCGGATGAGAGTGAGATTGAGTTAGATCAAAATTACTTTAAAACAAGATCTTTAGAAGATCCGATTTTAAATGCAGAAAAAAAATGGATTATTTTTTAGAGGACCACGAATTGCTAATAATAAATGGAAGGACGAAAGGAGAAAGAGAGGGGAAACTAACGTTTATCTGTGGAGCTGGGAGTTCGGTTCTGGACGACGTAATTACAAGAGACAACGGAGAAGGTAATGTGATTAAAGAAGTGAAAATAGAAGGGGGCAAAGACAGGTTTGTTTTTCATAATAATAGAGATATCGAGCCAGGAGTTAGAATTATTTGGGAACAGGATAAGGAAGAGCAATTTGGAAAAGCATTGGAACGGAACTGGGAGGATCCTGAGGAAGGTACTAGCTGGGAGGATAGATGGAAAATAATTATACAGAGCATTAAAAAAGTTGCATCAGAATTAGACATGGTTAGGAAGATAAAAAACAAGAAAGAAAGTTCGATTAGGAAGGGAAACAATAGTAACGGGTTGGAACAGGAATGTAAACCTTTAAAATTTAAGGTCTGGAAAACTTTAAAGAAGTTCCTCAAAACTAAAAGCGATAGGAACAGGGAGGAATTTGTGAAGGAATGAAATAGTCTAAAAAAAAATTCTTTGCTAAAAAGAAACGAGAGAGAAGGGAAGAAAATTGGGGGGAAGTGGCGGAGATTTAAAAAAATGTGCGAGTTTTGGGGGGCAATAAGTAATTTTAGTCCTAGGAAAAGAAAAAGTGTCAACAAGATCAAAAAGGAGAAGTGGAAATCTCACTTTCAGAAGTTACTTGAAGCAGATAAAATTAGTGAAGCAGAGACCAGAACTCTTGATTTGGCGAGAGAAGAGGAATTAGTTGAAGACCTTAGCAGAATAATGGAGGCAGGGAACGGTGAGAGTTTTCTAGAAGAGGAAGAGGGAGAAGAGGACCTAAATAGAGAAATAGATGCTAAGGAAGAAGCACAATGCATAAAAAAGATGAGAAAGGGGAAATCGCTAGGAGAGGACGGGCTGTCTGTAGAATTTCTACAAGGTTTACCTACATGTTAGTTTGAAGAAGTCCACATATGCATAAATGGTATGTGGAAGGAAGGAAGAATAGGGAGAGGTTGGGAAAAAGCAAGAATCTTCCCTATATTCAAAGAAGGAGACGAAGATGATACCGGTAACTAATGGGGGAATAGCAATCTTAGATTTGAGGTACAAGGTCTTGGCTAAAATAATGGATGAAAGAATTAGAGGGTGCTTAGAGAAGAAAGGTCTATTTAAAGAAAGTCAGGCAGGCTTCAGAAGGGGTAGGGCAACAAGAGATCATATTTTTGCGCTGAACTCGATGATAAGCAACAAGGTGAAAAGGGAAGGGGGAAAAATGTGCTTAGCTTCTGTAAATTCTAACAACGCCTTTGATTTGGTGGACGCAGATACTCTTTTTCTTAAATTGAAAAAGATTGGGATAAAGGGTAGAATATTGAGAATGGTCAAAACTATATACAGGGAAACTAAAAATGAGGTAATCACGGATGAAGGTGTAACTGACAGCTTTACGACCAACTGCGGGGTCAGTCAAGGGTGACCACTGAGCCCAACCCTTTTTAATGCGCTTGTAGAAGATTTTGAGGAAGAGTGGGAAAGGAAAAAAAGGAGGTACATTAATAGGAAACACTAAGGTTTATGCATTGAAATTTGCTGACGATCTCAGTCTGGCAGCGGATTTTTCTGACGGTTTAACCGAAATGCTCAGAACTTTAGAAAGATTTCTCATTAAAAATAATCTCCAAGTTAATGTAAATAAGACAAAAATCATAATATTTAAGAAAGGAGGGAGGAAAAAGACAGGGGAAAATGGAAAATATTTGAAAAAGAACTAGAAGCATCTGAAAACTTTAGCAGGAAAAGCACATGAAGCTATCAACGCAGCATGTGGGGTGATGATAAGGGCAAGAATAAATAATATAGCAAGAAGACTCTACTTGTTAGACCCTTTGGCAGGGGCCCTCTACGGGGTTGAAGTATGGGGGTGGGAAAGGTCAGAGGCTATGGCAAAAGTGTCAATAGAGAGCCAATAGGGGATAGATAGAAACACGCCAAATTATATTTGGAGTATGGAAGCAGGGAGAAGAAGTCTAGAAATTGAGGCGAGAAGAAGGGCAAGCAGATACGTTTTAGGATTCGTCTAATGGAGGAATTAAGAGCGATTGATAATAATAACGCATCCAACTGGGAAGGAGTATTGAAAAAAGCGATGGTCGAAGTAGGAGACGGAAAAACATTACGCTTAATGAGGAACGAAGGAAATGAATACAAGATACAAAGTAATTTAGAACGAGGTGTTATAAGAAAGTCAGAACAAGAAATTCTATCTGACTTGAGATGGATCGACAAATATAATTACTGTCAATTATACAAGAAATACAAAGAGGGATTTAAAAGGGAGAAATACTGGGATTTTAAGAAGGTAAATGGGGAGTTTAAGGAACAGTGGCAAGACTGAGATGTGGGAACGTAGGTTTGTCAGGCAATAAAGGGTACAGCAATACATTATGTAGATTGTGTGGAGTATCAGCAGAAAATTTGGCTCACATTTGGATTTGTGAAGAAGCAAGAAGACTAATTAAAATTGAACTGGCCAGGGAGGTTTATTCTCAGTTACAAAAAGATACGCATATCGAAATTGAACAGATAATAATATTCTGAAAGAAGAATTGAGCTCTGAAATCTGCAAATATGCGAAAGAATTCCAAAGACTTGCGAGAGATAGTGTAATCAAGAATCTAGATGTTGGGGTTGAGTCGGAAGAAAATAGTGACATAGAGGAGTAGCATAGCCTAAGGCCAGGAGGAACTGTAATATAGATATAGAAATATATAATGATTTAATTGTTCTCTGTTGAGGTAAAAATTATAAGAGAGAAAATATGTATCTTCGTTTTATTTGATAATTTAAGAGGGCAAAAAAATACTGTAAAAACTTTTAAAGTATACAATGAAGACCATAAAATAATAAATTAATTAATTAATCTTATATGTTGAAAAAATTACAAGATATTTGTAGCTATAAAAGAGATAAATTATTTTATCAAATTTATTGAATTATAAAACGAAATATCACAATTGTAACATCACATGATGCAAAGTAATTCGAAATAATTGAACAATTTTTTTTCTTCAATATGAAGTTTAATTTAGCATTGTTTCATTCATGAAATAATTCAACTAAGAATGTGTAAATCGAAAGATTTTTAATATCAAATTTTAAACATTTGTTTTCATCAGTAAATTTTCAATTTGAATAATTTTTTAAATTATTTTTAATGACATAAATAAATAAATATAAATATTGTTTTGAACTTAATTTATTGAAAAAAAAGGTTTTTATGTCTTGATAAGATTAATATAAAAATCAATGATATATTTATACAATTGAACAGCAGTTCCAGTTTTAAAAATGTAAACATATTTAATTTAAAATGTCGATTAGAAATTCGTTAAATATTATACCATTTTAAGTTTTTTTATGGTAAAAATGTAACTGCTTTTATTCTTAAACAGTAATAGTTGTAAAAATATAAACGTACATTTGCAGTTTTATTAAATATTTTCAATTAGAGGAAATTTGAATGATATTAATTTATGTATTCTCCTTTTTCTAATGACATTGAGTACTTATACTTCGGCATCTAAAAGTGTCTTAGTCTCAAGAAAATGTGACGATATTCGGTTTTTCAAGATTAAGGAACATTAAAAAGGAAAAAATTACGAGGTTTACAATTTTTTAAATTTTGAATTAAACGCACACTACAGTCAGGTTATCAAAAATTTAAAAAAATTTTGTTTATAAGCCGATTATGAATGTGTTTAATATGTATAAAGAAAGTTTTAAAGCTTCTTAAAAAGTTTTAAACATCTAACATGATAAAAAGAAATTTATTAAGTGTTTCAGTTAATGTACACAGTTTAATTAATTTTTATGAATAATGTGTATTTGTTAATTATATTTTCTGTAATTTCATTTTTGTAATAGCTTTGACATATTCTATTACAGCATCGATATTTCTTTCAATTTACGTTTATGAATTATAATCATAACAATTTTGGAATGAATGAAAATACACAAATTAGAAATCTCTCCTAAGATAAGTCATTTAACCGACCAAGTCAAAGAAAGTTCCAGTGCAGAGGTAAAAAACTGACCACGACAAGAGTTCATTGAGGGAGGGTTAGAGTCTTAAAAAAACGTGCCGATATTCGGTTTTACCTGCTCAATGAATCACTAAATCGAAAAATTACGAGGTTGCCAATTTTCAAAATTTTCAAACGTAAATAGATTTTGTCTATGGAAACATCAAAATATACCTTAACCCTCACGCCCTGGAACGCCAGTAATCCGTCCTCACTTCAGATAATTCTTGGCACACTTGTCCAATCTAAACTCCATATCAATTTCTCCTGCGTACCACTCGACAATTTTTAAGGCAATTATACCCTTCAAAAACTGGTCTAACCTCACCTTCTCAGCTTCATCCAGCAATGCAATGCCTTTGCAAGTGTCGACCTCATTCTCGCCCGCGAGACCAAACGCAAATTTTATGATTGGCTCGTCAGCCAGCCACAACTGCTTGTCACGCAAATCCAGAACGAAACCGAACTTTTCAGCAAAATCCATGCCGAGTACGCAAGTATCAGTTAGGCCAGGTATGATCTTAAAATTAATTCAATGGGTGGTTCCTGAAAAGGTCCCCGGCATACACGCCTCACCAATGACAGACTCAATATCGCCATTAGCCATCATAACAGCGCCTGCCTTCGAGTAATCAATTTTATAACCACCGGAACCGAGTATCTTCAAACCCACTGACCCTAAATAAGTTCTAGATGAACCCGTGTCCACCAATGAATGGATTTCAGTACCCCCTATCGCTATACTGACGTAGGGTCTCGAGTTGGTACCAATCCTTGATAGACGATCAGGTGTTGATTCAGAACAGTTATTAATGATCTGCCCCTTCATCCCTTGAACATCTGAGAGTTTGGTAAGTCCAGCACTCAAAGATGGGTATGATTTGGAACGAGAGAGCGATTTTGAAAGACGAGTGGGCACATGAGTTCCCGAATTCCATTGAGCGACTGAGGGTGGGGAGCTCTCCCTCCCCGCTTCAAGAGTTGAAGCTAAATTATTGAAAGTCAAATCAGGCTGAGTTTCAGAAGACAATTTCGGAGTCAATTCAGGTTTAGTTTCAGAATATGATTTCTGAGTCAATTTAGGCTTAGTGTCAGAAGATGATTTCTGAATCGATTTAGGTTTAGTTTCAGAAGATGATTTCTGAGAGAATTTAGGTTGAATAGTGGAATTTGAAGGATTTGAGTCTGGTAAATCACTAATAGCAGAAATAAGGGTCTGCTTAGGAATAAAAGGAGTGGCGTCGACCCTGAGACGGCCCTCCTTTAGTGGTTTCCCTGACAATGGGCAAAATCGCAAGTCTGCAAAACCTGGCCGTGCTGGCCACAATTATGGCAAAACTTGGCCCATCGGGTTTGACATGCTCTCCAACCGCGTTCAGCTCCACCACAATTGAAACAGGGTGGTTCCGCTTTTGGTTGGACATTCTTTCTCGGAGATGGACTCCGTCTTGCGAAGTCAGGGTTGGTTGAGGCCTGCGCTAAGCCCTTCTCACTATGAGTTTCGCCCTTAATTCTGTTTACACTGCGTTTATTAATATTGAATCTGGATTGATTACCATTGCCAAAAGTAGGCTTATCATGTGAGCAGGTCGTGGTGCCCAGCTTATCCACAAGCTTCACCAACGCACTCACCAAGGATTCCAGAGAGGAATTGGCACCGCTCGATGCGTTTCCACTAGTATTCTTACCAGCTCCGCGAGAAGGATTGGTGTTTTTGGCATAAGCCAATTCAGGGAAGAATCAATTTTCCGGGCTAGGAGGTGATCGCTCTTCTTTATCTAGATTCTCCATTCTTTCCACTTCTACCGCAAGTAGCGTTAATTGATTATAGTCGGAAAACTCGAAACGGCGAATAGACCTTTGTAGATCAGGTCTGATATTACGATGGGCCCTATCCATTTGTTCTTGCATGGTAACAGGCAGTTGAAATTTTAGAAACAAACATTGTAAGCATGTCAGAAAATCAGCGGTCCTTTCATCGTGACCCTGATAACGAGTGGTGATTTGTTCTTCAAGACGCCATTGATTGTTGATGTCTCCGTACATCATGAGAAATGCCGTTTTGAAATGCTGCCATGTAGGCCAGGCATGAGAATTATAACGGAACCATTGTAAGGGTAATTTGTTCAAAATGAATGGAATCCCTATCAGTAACTCTTTATCAGTAAGGCCTGAAACCGAACGCCCCTCTTCAACCCTGGTCAAAAAGTTTTCGGCACTTGTTTCATTGTCCCCACTGAATGTGAATCCCCATCTTTTGACAATTGTGTCCACCGTTTTATTATGGGACCTAGCGTGGGAATATTGAATTTGAGGGGATCGTTCCCCTCTTACCTGATTAGGTTGAGCAAAGATGGACGAATACTGTGGTATGGTGGGGTGAGGCATCTCAATCGTGGCCTGCTGAAAGGTGAGGCTGAACCTCGGTGGGCAGTTGCAAATGGTGTAGACACCACAAAATTTGCCCCTAGTCCAGGCGATGCCCCTGCCCACACGAAGACTGAACCATTGGCCGGAGGAGAATTATTGTATACAGTACCCGTCTGAACTTGCTCCTGAGCTGACTGAGTTTGTATATGGTCGCGTTGGGACGATGACGTCAGCGGATTATTTCCCCATCCCCTATCCGGAGTGGTGCATGTGGGGCTAACCCCCTCAACATGCGCGCGAGGACTTATGGACAACCGTGAAATGGCTCCATTATGAATATCTAATAGTTGCGACGCGATGTCAACTCCTACCGACACCATTCTTTGTAATGGTGCTTGCGCGGTAATTGTATTATAGTGATAGGGGGCGTATCCTGGAATGTGAAGGGCACTTAATTCAAGATTTTTAGGTGGGAGGTACGGGGTCGAGGTCATTACTGGCCTCGTATAGCAAAACACGGAGGAGGTACTAGTGACTGAAGTATAGACACTAGGCGCCCCAGAAGGTGAAGGCACGAGATGTGGTTCAAAAGTCCTATTACTTAACTGCCTCGCCATACTATTCATGGGAGATTCGAATAATCTCCGGGCAGCGCTTATACTATCCTCGTATAAGTCTCCCTCACTACCATTACGCGATGGGGCTCTTCCCGTGTGAAGCAAGACTCGGCCGACTATCTCGTTAATAACCCCCTGTAACTCGATTGAGCGATGCGCGTCACCCATGTCCATTTCCGGTTCGTATCCCGAGGTTTGTGGCACTTCCGGTACCGAAACTGTCCTTCTCAGGGACCGTATGGCCCGGGCCCGTAGAACTTCTAAGGATCCTGATAGGTCAAGCCCCCTTTCTCCCAAGTATCGTCTGAGGTCATCCTCAGACATTGACAACACGTAAGGTGGGGTCTCAATGTCCCGCTCATCCCCCATTTTTAAATTGATGTGCCATCCCAACACAAAAAAAATCAAAATCTCAAAGCTCCAAAAAAGTCAAAGTTTCAAATTACAATCAAACAAAATTCAAAGTTTTAAGGTACAATAAGAAAAAAAATATAACATATTCAGAGTAGATTCAGATCAATCAAGGTAAATATCATTAAGCATCCTTCAATTTATCATGCACATGGAACAGAGTAAATTCAATTAAATTTGTAATTACCCCGGCGGAATATTCAAATCCAGGTAAATATAATTATTAAAGCCTGAGGTGAATCTGGGTTTATGATTAGATCCCCACTATTGCCATTCCTTGAGTATTGGATTGATCAATCCAAGTTACATTGAGGTTATGTTCTGTTTATCGCAATGCGAATTCAGTTTTGTCTGTTTATCCTTGCTTCATCAAAAAGGATAAATAAACAATTTTTAACTGATCAATAACCACTATTATTTTCAGTAGGGGACTTATTTTCCAGGTGGCATTGAGGTTATGTTAAAGTTACCACAATGCAACCTTAAGGTCGTTTGTCTACTTGTCCTTGTTACATCAAAAGGATAAACAAACAATAGTGAACTGACCCCTGATCATTATTATTTCATTAGGGGATTTCATTCGAGGCTTTATTAAGGTTATGTCAAGTTTTCCCCAGTACAGCCCCAACCTTATTTGTCAGTTTATCCTTGATACTTCAAAAAGGATAAACAACCAATTTTATCTGATCAATTAAACCTCGACGACCACTCGTCAATCACGGCATTAAGAAAAGTTCCAAGCTGGACTGGAATTGACACAGTTGTTGATTAATTAACTTTCATTGTCAAAATTTAATTATCTATGTGAAATTATTCCATTTATAATTGTTTTAATTGTTTTCCCTGATTAATAAAATAAACCCTCCTTTTGTTTTTACAAGCAAGAGGAGAGTTCACTTATTTTGATTCAAACCAAACCAAAAGTTTTATTTTAACTCCATTTTAGTTTTATTTTCATTATAATTGAGTTTGATTTTAAATTTTATATTTAATCTCAAAATTAATTAAGATTCATTTTTTTTAAATGGTGAAAGCGAATTGGTCAGTGTTTATCAACACCTCACTGGTTCTTCAATTCAGAATGACGTGCGGTGATTCATTCTTTGTTATCACCAGTCACCTCAAACTTCATAACAATTTTAATGATTGGAACTTTATTTGTTCCATTTTAGTTTCTGATGAATTTAATTTGCTTTATTTTTCAAGTTTTAATTTGAATTTATTTTTGAGTGAATTCTTTAAAGTTCGAATTTATTCATTTTCCGGAACTTTTCCTATCCTGCCTTCTGCGTTACTTATGCCCCTACGTAGGGCGCTATTTATAACCTATTATTTGCTTAACCTAAAACTAACAAAAGGCGAAATGACATTTTATTTTCTTCAAGAAAAGATTCTAATCGTATTGCACTATAGTTCATTGCCACTTGCTCGCTAGCCCCAGTAGAGTGGGCTGGTAAGGACTAACGCAGAGGTTCAGAAATAAATGGAATTCACACCTTGTCATTTTTACATTCAGTATAATTAACTCGAATTGGAATTCGGGTCATTAATTAAACCATCTACAAGTACAATAAGTGGGTCATCGCCCCACTTAACAAGACTTAATTTTTTAACATAACCAATCTCTCACACAGTCTGAGAGGAACGCCATTTTGACACTGACAAAACTTCCGTTATAGGGAGTGGTCCGAGTGACCACTTAAAACCTTAGCCATTTATAATTATAAAAGTATTGAGTTATACCGCGCTAGCGGGGGTCCATGCTGCCCCAGAAAATAAATTAAACTTTAAATTCCACAATTCCGAGCACGAGACAACAAGCGTGACCTTGTCCGAGGTCAGCAACTAACAAATTTTAACGGCGTGTGTCTACCACTTCGACACACGTCCTTGAAACGCTATAATTAAGTTAATTAGTCGAGAGAAATCACTGGGAACCCACCTGGCAGTGTCCGCCCTCCTCGATTTTGTCCTCTCATTGTTCCTCGCTTTTCGGTAATATTAGTATCTTCTTATTAATTTCGGTTATAGTTTTGCCACGAGTTACTCCCTTGGAGTTTGGAACTACGAATGACATTTCTTAGAGTGGCGTCTCCGTTCTCTCCTTTCAAAAGTCGGAGCGCCACCCGCGTTTAGAGCGTAGAACTGCTAAGTGAGAGGACGGTCGAGGGAGAAGGACAACTACCAAGTTCGGCTTCCTGCAGCGTGGTGGCGCACAGTTAGCATGCGTTATCCGCCACGCAAGCCTTCGTCGCCTGTCGCTAGTCGTTGGTCCAGGGGTGGGGCTGACTTGTGTCAGCACGCAGATTATTCATGGCCGCTTGCTCCTGTTTTTCCGAGCGCTCTTGAACGTACGGGAATCCCTTCCGCTACGCATGCGCCAAGAAAATCTCCTCTTCGTAGTCCCTGGTGAAAGCAGACATCCACTGCAGCCAACCTCACAGAATCTGACAGTTATTGTTATTTTCTGTGGAAAATGCCGTGCATGTTTTTGTCGAGGAGCTGTTCGCGGAAGTTTTTCTCCTGTGCTTACTTAATCCGGGCCTTCAGGAGTGAATACTCGAGATGGATAAGAATTGATGCATTTTGCTCACCCCTGATATTGAAGTCAAGGCCGAGTGTTTCAGCGGCCTCCTTCGCTGTTTTGTACAGAAACGCCGTCTTGTCCATTTGCGACTATATGTGCTGTACCCAGAATAATCCTGTTGTGAAGACATTCAAGATTCAGTATTCCGCGACCAACTTGACGGCGTTAGATGTAAAGTCGCGGAACAGAAGATTTCAGGTGCATGCTTTCGTTCATGAGCATAACCTTTCGGGACCCGATATCAAGGGATCTGAGCTCGTCCTTCGTCCATGGAACCACTCCAAATGAACGGAGTACTGCCGGGAAGGCAAGCATGTTCGTCGCAGATACTTTGTTGCTCGCCGACAGTTCGGAAAACGAAAACGGTCGGTTGACAAGTTTATATCTGCATGGGAGAGTATCCTTTATAGATGTCACGTCCTGAATGCGGCTCTGTGGCACGCCCAGGTATGTATAGGTTTCTCGAGCGCCAAGATGTCGTATTGCGCTTCTGTCGACGAGCTCAAGGTCTCCCGGGACGCCATTAAATTTTCCTTTCTTTAAATAAACCTTGGCGCATTTTTTAGCCCGAACTCCATTCCAATTTCTTGATTGTACTCTGACAATGTCTAGAGCAAGAAGTAGTTTCTCTTGATTTTTATCATAGATCTTAAGATCATCCATGTAAAATACATGAGTGATCTTATGCTTTCGATTTCCAGGTTTGCCGGAGAGGTACCCTTCGGATTGGCGAAGTGCGATAGATAGTGGCAATAATGTGAGTCAAAAGAAGAGAGGGCTCATGGTGTCGCCCTGAAACACACCTCTCTGAAAGGTGACACTGTTAGTGATAAAACGACGTTTTGCAGATGCGATAGTGAATCTGGTTTCCTAAAGCGGAATTAATCTTTCTATGCACCTCACGATGGGTGGACGAACCTTTAACCTTTCCAACAGACAGTTGATAAGTCTATGGAACTTCGAATCAAAAGCTTTCCGGTAATCAATCCAGGCCACCGATAGGTAATGCTGATAGAATGTGGCGTCTTTACAGACACATCTATCGACTAGCAGGTTCTTCCGACATTCTGCTACGTCTTTCTTTGAGCCACGTTGTTCGTACATCTCTCGCCACACAGGTCCAATTATCCGAACAATCCTATCATTTAGGATAGCTGTGAAGATCTTATACAGTGTGTTCAGACAAGTTATTGGCCTGTAATTTTTAGGGATAGCTAAGTTACCCGTCTCCGGCAGGAGCACTGAGGGCCCTTCTACCAACCACTCCGGAATAGGCTCCTCCGACTTTAGATATGAGGTGAAAAATCGGGCCTGGTGCTGGTGGGTTGAAGGAAACTTCTTCTACCAGAAGGTTTTTATACTATCTGGTCCCGGAGCGGAATACTTCTTCATGCCTCTTAACACGTTTTTCACCTCCTCGGTAGTGGTAGGTGGGCATTCCTCCTCAAGTCTTATGAGGGTACTGCACAGCTCCTTGAAGCTATTTACATTCTTTGAGTTTTCTTTCAATGGATGCTGGACTTCGTAGACTTCTCTCCGAAATGCCTCGACCTCCTATGGTGCGGGCGGGTGGACTTCTCCTAGCGTTAGATAGTACTCGTATTCTGTCAACAATATGCTGCCTTACTCAACTCTTTCCCTTAGTAAAATATTTATAACGATGAACATTCTACGAGGAATATATTTCTAATTTTCGCATAATATGGATACGGAAAACACAATGCGTATATTTGTATTAGTGTACCCTGATTTAAATTTATTACTTGAATTGTAAGTTTTTATATAATATATTGTATCATCTGCAGAATTACGCCTTGAGAAGGACTCGAATTCGAATTGAAACATGTTAGCGAATATTAAGATAAACATAAAAAACGCGGAAAACGCATATAATTTTCAAATATTATAAGCTACCGGAAAAAACTGCAGCATTAAATATTAAAAGAGGCTAAGCCTGAGTCAGGCTGGGCGATCTAATCTGACGAGCAATGCAGGCGTAGGCCTGGACCCAGCATGACCTCGGCCGCATACACTACATCGAGTATTATTGATGTTCTTACCTTCGTATTTACCAGGAATAAGATCTGAATTTTGAGATTCCGCTTCAATTACGACCTCAGAGTTCTCTCTAGTTAAAATGACAGCAACTTTATCTGAATTTATGAGCTTCAGCGAAGTATCATGAAAACTTGTATTCTCTTCGTATTCGTTAGGCTCATATTTTTTTGTCATTTGTTCTGAAAGTATATTTACTTCAGATGCTGGAAACCAATCCACTCTTTCATTCTCTCTTCGAATCTGCTCTTGTAAACAACCTAGTTTATATTGGATCAATTATGTTAGTTATATGCAAAGGTGAAGCTCAAAAATACATTAGTATTGTTTTCTAAATACTACCTTCTATTAAAAAAGAGAAATAAACATATAGAGCAGGACCAGGTCATTGTATTCTGTGTTCGAAGCCATGATTGTTAAATTTTCTAATGAAAAAAGAATAGAAGACAACGGACGAGGTACAATTTTACGAGGTTACAAAGTAAACAGAAAATGGCGGGAGCGCCTAACCCTAAATCGGCTCCGTTACTAACGGTCACTAGCGAGTAACTAGATGGTTGGTACGCATTGTTCGTTAGCGTAGTGAAAGAGCGAGCAATGCAAGCAGCACTAGTGCGTTAATATTCGAGGTGTTGATAGGAGGGTAGTATAGAAAGTATATTTTCCATAAGATGTTTACCACGAAGGAATAGTAACAAGTGGTATGCCTGTAAGTGGGAAGTAAGACGAGCAGCCTCCAAGAGATCGCTAGTACTTAATGGTGATTCCAGACTCGACCCATTCCGAATTTGTCTGCAAAAAAGTTGAATTTTCAAAAAAAAAGATGCATTATCTACTAAATAAGGATTTTTTGGGGGTAACAAGGAATATTAATTTGCTGCCAAAAAAGACCAATTTGTATGCAAAAAAAAAGAAGAAAAATTAGTTTCATGTGTAACAAATTAATTCTCAATAAGAGGAGAAATGACTTTTGAAGAAAGCTGTTTCATTGTCGACCATAAATGTGAGCCATTATCCCAAAAAAATAATTTTCAGCTACGTAGTTCAATTCTGTATTACGAAACTACAATTTTCGACAAAACAGTTCAACTTTGAAGCAAACAGATGAATTTTCAAAATACAGTTACGATCAATGTACAACTAAACACAAAAATATGCATTTTCTACGAAATAAGAATTTTTTTGGGAAACAAAGAATATTAATTTTCCACCAAAAAATACGCATCTGTTATAAGAAAATAGAAATAATTTTCAAATTACGGTCATGTCCTGTAACTTGATCGGACTCGAATTTTTGTCCCGTCCATTCTTCCTTTTTAATAATCTAGTTGTAACCCGACTCAACACGAAGGCACCCGAACCACGTTGAGTACGCGATCTCAAATACACTATCACGCACCACCCACTGCCATCGTACCGCTTCGTGCCGCGACGTGCTCGCGCCACATCGCGTCGTCTCCCTTCACCCCGACCCCCAGAACCCGAATTGAGGCGAAAACACCCGACTGTGCTCGATTGCGCTAAGATGAAGACCCCCACCATCCACTCGAGTCCCGGCGTGCGGTCCCAACACAGCACCCCCCGAGCCCTCCACCCCTCGTGACACGAGTTGACATGGAAGTAGCCGACCGCACTCAAAAACACTATCACGCACCCCCACTAGCATCGCACCGCGTCGTACGCTCGCCACATCGCATCGTCTCCCCTCGCCACTTCGCCCGGTGTACAGGAGGGGGAGAGGGCTGGAGTCTTACAGCCCCTCGTACGATCAGGGCCCCTCCGCTTCTCTTATTTTCTATTACTCTAAACGCTAGTCTTTGAAGTAAGTGAAAAAATCGAAATCTTAATTTTAAATTTGCAGCTGAGACAGACCATACATTAATTTGTAGTTAATTGTTTATAAGGCCGTAACTAAAACATTCTTCGAAGTAAGAGCAAATGTAAAAGAGACTACAGTTTTTCTTGTGCCTTAATGAAGCTACGCGAATAAAAACATGAGATTCGGTAAATCTAGGATTTGGTTGTTAAAAAAAAATGATTATTAACAAAAGAACGACGACAGGGAGAAAGATTATGAGGAATCTACCAGATAAATAATTTTTCAAGA
>CAKNWT010252369.1:0-11714 GCA_932066315.1 Andricus coriarius | reverse complement strand
GTTGACCTAGAAAAAGCATTTGACAAGGTAAATAGAAGTAAACTTTGGGAAGTCCTTAAAGAGTACGGAGTCCATGGATGGCTCCTACAATCAATACAAACAATATATGCAGGCAGTAAAGCGAGTGTAAGGGTTAATGGGAAACTGAGTGAATGGTTCGATATTTTTCAGGGTGTTAGACAAGGATGCGTTATGTCCTCATGGCTATTTATCATATTTATGGACAAGTGTCTAAGAATGGCCCTCTTCGACGAAGAAGGCGTAGATCTCAAAACGGTGAAGGTGCGTGGTTTGGCTTTCGCGGATGATAAGATTGTTATGGCAGAGTCAATCGAAGACTTACAAAGAATGTTGTACAAACTTAATACAAGCATGAAGATCATGGGCCTCAAAATTAACGTAAATAAAACAAAGGTAATGATATTTGAAGGAAAAGGTCAGAAAACAATATGCAACATTGTCCTGAATGATGAGAGATTAGAGCAAGTTGACAAATACGTATATTTAGGTAGCCTATTCACTAGCGACGGAAAAATAGATGGGGAGTTAGATAGGCGCATTAATGAGGGTAAGAAGACTATCGGTAGAACAGGGTCCATTCTCAGAGATAAAAATAAATCAAAAGAAACTAAAATGACTGTATATAAAACCTTAATTGTACCACCTATACTATACGGTAGCGAGACATGGGCATGTCAAGAAAAGGACATGAGTAAACTTAACGTGATTGGTATGAAAGCTCTGCGCATAATATGCGGGAAAACACTGATGGACAAAGTCCGAAACGAGACGATCCTCAAAGAATGTGGTACGGAGGAGACACTAGTAAATATATGGGAAAGAAATCAGTTAAGGTGGTTCGGACATCTTGAAAGAATGAAAAATGAACGACTGACCAAACAGGTGTATAAAGGTGAAGTACATGGCACAAGGCCCAGAGGTAGACCGCCGAAAGCATGGATAGAGTCTGTAAATGAGACATTAATCCGAAGAGACATAAGAAGCCATAAAAACAGGAGAACTTGCATAACAAGATGCATGGACGTAGAGGAAGCAGGCCGAGAATGCCAGAACAGAAAAGTTTGGCGACAGATAGTTTATAAAAAGAATGTGAGTAGAGTGAATGACGCCTGAAACAAAGACCTTGGATACTAATGGGCCCAAGTGGGGAACCACACATAACAATTTTGTGAGGCTTTCCACGTGGGGTGATCGCTAGAGAGATTGATCAGCAACCTGGGTCGGAGCAGTGTTGCGGAATGAACGTGTTGTTTAAATAAACAACGCGAGCGCTCTAGATCAATCTAAAATATCTATACCTTACACCTATATACGTATCTACCCTATACCTATATACCCATCCACATACTACTATTTTCCAACCGAGCAATTCACGCCTACCCCGAAAGGGAAACGGCTTAATGGTATAATAATAATAATAATAATTAATAAATTATTTGACGATAAGCGTCGAAAATCAATAACCCTGACGTATATAATTTACACAATCGATCTTCATTCTTTATAAAAAAATATTTCGAAATAAGTTGACTGTAATTTAATATATCCACGTAATTTTTCATCCATAAATTGTAAGATAATTAATCACTTCGATAGTTTAAACAAAAATATTTCAATAAAGAGCCTTTATACTTGGTAGTAATTTACCTTTGTAAGAAATTTGAAGCTTAATATTTACATTCTCATCATAATGAGAAGGTATTATTTCTTCTTTGAGAACGATTTGAAAATTTATATATCATGTTGACTGAACTGTTCTTTTATATTTTATAGTTAATTTAAAAAAAAAGATGGTTGATAGCACGATAAAATGTTATTTTCATAAATGTATGTGCTCGTTATTGCGCAATATTACACGATTATTCCCCTTCGTCCAAATTTATAAGATTGTACTTTCGTAACTGTTAATTAAATACACCCTGATTCTTATAATGTATGTTTGCCTTCAATTTTTTGTCATTTATAACGATACTAATGAAAATAAAAAATAAATTTTGAATTTGGGAGAAGGTTCAGTGATATTAAAAAACTGATATATTTTATATTGTATGATTTCTAAATTTATTTATAAATTATTTTTTTGTATGATTTTTAATTACCCTGTCATAATTTTGTTTAAAACTAATCCATTAAAGCAATAACTAATGGAAGCCACCTTTTTTGCAAATAATAAGAGATGTAATCATTATGTTTTAAGAAATAAAGTTAATAAATAATATGTTCTTTTTATTGAAAATTTCCTGTTTATCACACGAACCCCGTTATCGCACTTACCCCTACCGACCCCATCTTACATTAATGATTATTTACTATGGGTTAATTATCTGCTGTAGAATGGTCTTCCTTAATCGTAACATTTTTTAGATGAATAGATACTTAAATTTTTCGTGGAGAAAATAAAATTATTAAATCAACTCTTTCTTTTATTTATTTCAAGGGAGAACCCCCAGTTCTTTTGACTGCAAATGGAGCCCCAATTTCACAAAAAATGGCCAGCCTTACGGCAGGGCCAAGAGGACCTATGCTTCTGCAAGATTTTGTTTATTTGGACGAAATGTCGCATTTTGATCGAGAAAGGATTCCAGAGCGAGTTGTTCACGCAAAAGGAGCAGGTAAAGTAAACATAATACAAGTGATAAATTCTTGATTTAAAATAATTTAAGTTGAAAGTGTTCAACTTTTAGAATTTTACATTTATAATTTTTCTATTTTTTTTGCCCTACACTTGAGATTTAAAATTGTTTCAATTTTGACCTAATTTTGAATCTTCAGTTTTTGAATACTTGAAAGTCCATTAGAATTTTAAATTGTTCATTCTTGAAGGCCAGCTTTTATAAATTAAAGCATCAGCTCAAAGAACGTTGTATGAACAGAGATGTTGATTCACTGGAATTTCTGTTCATGCTGCTAGTTTTTTTGATTCATAAATTTGTCCCCGGTAGCGTTAAAAGCAATAAAGTTTAAACTTCACGTTCAAATTTAAATACTGGGCTTTGAATTACTGATCAGAAAACGAGGTTATCAACATTGTCTTCAAAAATTACTGCTACGCTAAAAAAGATACCTTATTCGGTATTAAGCTATTTTAAATTATTAAATTAAAATGCTGGAACTTTGAAGATAAGACTTTTGTATCTTACGATAAAAGAATATTTAGAGCTAATAAATATATTTTAGATTTAAAATCAATAAACATATTGCTTTTAGGTACCTAAGTTAATGACACAACGTTAAAAAAGAATTCAAATATTTATGTATATATATTTTAATGAATTTTATTTTCCTGTGGACCGATATAATAAACTATAAAGTAATATTGACTTAATAGATAGTTGATATTAAATACTATTTTAAAGAAAATTGAAAGAAGTAAAATAGAAATCCCAAATACGATTTGAGCGCTACCTGATGAATTTCCGACTAAAAAATTTCAACAGTAACAGTTTGAACATAGATTTTACTGAGTTCAAATCTCTATTCATACCACGTTCTTTGAGCCGTAGCTTCAATTGTTATCTTTAAATTCTTTGGATTTAAGATGTTCACTTTTAAATGGTTCAAAATTCAGAAAATAAGTAGCAGATTCGAATCTGATATTAAAGTAGAAAACTGACATGAGAAGTTTTCTTTACCATACATAAAAGATCAAATGAAATGTGAAGCACAAATCATTGCATAAGAAATTGCGTAATATCAATTGTATTATCGTAAATATACATTATCTCTGAATAAATTATTTATTCTCTGTAGATTAGGATAAATTTGATGAACCAGAATCAGATAATGAAGGTCAATAAATTCAGTTAAATTTTAGTAATAAATAAAATTTATTCTTGCAAATATAAATTGCATTCAATCATTTTAGCAAATTGATTCCTAATACTATTAGAATTTTAAGTGGGTGATTATCAATGAATCACCGTCAACATATATCTGTTTACCATGACTTGAGAAAATCAAAGCAATTAGAAAAATTGAGTCATATGACATTATCATGTAATAGAAGCTAATTGGAAAATTCTTGCACATATTATAAAATGTGTATGTAAATAAAGTCTTTGGAATTTTATTAACAGCAAATTTCAGTTCAAATTGATATATAGTATTCGAAATAATAATTTTACTGTAAAACTCTAAATTTGACCAATATTCGTATTGTTTATGTAAGATTTTGTAGTTCTACGTTGGATTCATCTGGTAGTTGTTGCAATTAGTTCTAGGAAATAATGATTACTAATCACTAATTAGACTTGAATTAAGAATCGTGCGCCATTTAAATGCAGGCAATTAAATAAATACCACTGTCTTTAATCATAGCATCGAAAAATTTAAAAATCATGATTTCATGAATCATAATTTACGCATTTGTGTGCGATTCCGACAAAAATTTCCAATGGGTGTCATATCCTTACTACAATTTTTCAAATTGCATGACACGCAACGAAAAATAACAATCTACAATTTTTCCAACATCTATCATCAAATCACTTTTAAGCATTGATGTTTAAAAACAACTTTGAATATAAAAACCCTTCGTGAAAGTTTTTAGGTTATTTTTCGTCATGTTTAGCACATCCTCAAATTCGTAAAAGTGCTTTAAAAAATCTGTAGAAGGCTTCACTAAAAGGTGCAGAATTTTCGCTTTAAAATGAGCCCTAGAAACTTAAAAAATAGTTGAATAATTTTGGAGATATTGGTAATTTGAAAAGTTAGTGAAAACCCTGTTGTGAGGGTAACCATTAATCAATGTGTTCGAAGTATGTCTGTCCATTACCGTGGGTATCCATCAACTTTATCTTGCATAAAGATATGTTTTACGTGTTTATTGCGAGGAAAAATTCATAAAAAATAGGCATCTTGTACTAAAAATTTCCCCGTTTCTACGCCTAGCGCAACAATGAAAATTCAAATAGGGATTATTCGACACAGATTTCAGGCCTCGGACTCACCACACCATTCACACTATTTGACATTTTTATGTGCAATGACACTATTTTGTTACTATTTCGAAAAAAATTAAAAAAAATTATTAGTTTAAGATTTGAGATTTTAATTTAAACTAAAAAATAGTTGGATTTAACGAAGAAGTAACAAAATTTCAACAGAATATTCAAATATATTCAAATATTAAAATATTTCTACAGAAAGAGATGAATTTTCAAACCAGAAAGATGAATGTTCAAGAAAGTAGTTTAAGTTACAACAGATGAAAATTGGTTAGAACGAAAAAAATTGAAATGAAATTGTTGAATTTTCAAGCCAAAAAGACGAATTTTTAACAAAATAATTCAATTTTAAACCAAATAAAATTTGTAACCAAAAATTTAATAGTGGATTTTTAAACCGAGAATAATGAACTTTCAACCAAAAGTGGTTCGATTGTCTTATTGGGTTTTATTAATTCAGTTCACATTTAAGTGCAAAAACGAAAAAAAGAGGGGAATATCAAAACGATTGAAGCCTGCGATAAATAAATAGGAATTTTGGTCATTTATAGACTAAAGAATAGCACTTTAAGTAAACATTGAAGTTTATTTTTAATATGACTACACATAAATTTAATGGTTGAAAAATTTGGTGACACTGCTTTCACTATTTTTTGTCTCTAAAGTGAGTCTGAGGCCTGAGATGTTATATAACGTTATAGGTGCCTTTGGTTATTTTGAGGTGACTCATGACATATCCAAATATTCGAGAGCCAAAATTTTTTCTGGAATTGGAAAAAGGACGCCTCTTGCTGTTAGATTTTCAACTGTTGGCGGTGAAAGTGGCTCTGCTGATACAGTAAGGTAAGTTAAAACAATTTATTTTCATCCTGAAATGATACGTTTTCCATTCATAGAAAAATTGCAACTGTTCCGTAATGAATTATTCTGGAAGAATATTGCAAAATAGGAAACTTAAACAACTTGAAGTTAATTATACTAGATTCTTTGCCATAAGAGTATGAGAAATTGTTTGGGCAGGATCTTTATTAATGTCGAATGCTCCTTTTAAAGTTTCATTTTTTTATTTTCCAAAAAATACTTGATTGCAAAACGAGAGGGAAAAATGTAATAAGCTCAATTTGGAAACGTTCCTTGTTCGATATTACAAAATGTAAACTTGAAATGTTCAAAATTGTACAAATTTTAGAATTTTAAATTGAAACATTCGTGGAATTATTACAAATTGAACAATAAAATACGACAGTGGTAATTATACTAATGAACCAAATTTGTTGCTTCCAAAAAATTTATTTTAGAGACCCAAGAGGATTTGCAGTCAAGTTTTATACGGAGGAAGGAATTTGGGATCTTGTCGGAAACAACACCCCAATTTTCTTCATCAAGGACCCTCTCTTTTTCCCAAGTTTTATTCACACACAAAAGAGAAATCCAGCAACTCACTTGAAGGTTTGTCCGAAAAAATGGTACTTTTTAAAAATATAATAAGAACTGTAAATTTCCTTACAGAATATTAACAATGAGTTTCGTATCAAGAATACATTTATTTACTATGATATACATATATACTATTACATAATAACATATGCATGAATACGGCCATTTCTCATGCCTGTGGAGCAAACCTGAAGTTTCCCTTTTCAGCTCGTAGGCATGTAAAGGCCATTATATATCTATGACGTAATCCTTTTTGACGGTATATGGGTATACATAGCCATTACATACCTATGACCTTGAAAAGCGGAACTTTATGTCGGCTCTACAGGCATGAAAAATACGGCCATATGCATGCATTTGTTATATAAATTTAAAATATCGTATGAATCATGGGTGAGAGAGACTTTATTGGCTTGTATATGTTTTCAGTACTAGTCTTCAGCTCGTACACTCGCCTACTGAAAACATACACTTGCCAACAAAGTCCCTCTTCTCCCCCTTGATGCATAATATACTATTTGTTCAGGATATGGACATGTTCTGGGATTTTATTTCCCTTCGCACGGAGACGACCCACCAGGTCATGTTCCTTTTTTCTGACCGAGGAATTCCCGATGGCTACCGTTACATGAATGGTTATGGCTCGCACACGTTTAAACTAATTAACGATCAAAACGAAATGGTCTACTGCAAATTTCATTACAAGGTACTGCTAATTGCTAATGCACCTTCTCTTGAGAGACGAAGGGATGCTAATTGACCTAATTTACACTCAGCTCTCTCCTTTGAAGGCATCCTTGATCTTTAATGTTCTAAATAAATATACATTTTCATTTACAGACGGACCAAGGAATCAAAAATATCCTCCCTGAGAAAGCAGGCGAATTGAGTGGATCTGATCCTGATTACTGTATTCGCGATCTCTACAATTCCATTGCTGAGGGTAGATATCCGACCTGGACTTTCTATGTTCAAGTAATGACCATAAAGGAGGCTGAGAGTTTGAAGTGGAACCCCTTTGATCTTACGAAGGTAATAACCATTATTTAAAAAGATGAATGCTGAAGATCAAAAAGAGGATCGCAATATTAGCGAAGATTTTGAAAAAACGCAAGATAGAGAAAAGTGTCAAGAGACTTTTTTAAAGAACTTTTTGTGGGGAACAACTTTGTTTTTCCGAATTTTTTCTTATTTTCTCTTGTTTCTTGCGAAAAAACGTATTTTCATTTTTCATAAAAACATCAAATTTGCTCTTCTGCAAGGTGCGGGCATAATATAAACTCTTATGGGATATAGTCATCATATTCGTAGCAACATGAAAAAAATTAAAGATAAAAAAACGCTGGTCATGGCTTTTAATAAAACCGCAACTCGTACCTTTTATAGTAAGTAAATAGAAATTTGTATATACTTACTATAGAGTGAACGAGTTTCGTTTTTATTAACAGTCTTGACGAATTACTACTTTCTCAATAGGAGCAGTTTAAATAATCTGGCGGATTTCGCGAAATAGAACGACAAGATTGATCACAATCAAAACAAAAAATGTAATTGTCCATATAGTTTTATATACTGCATGCAGTGGAGCGGAATCCTTAAAGTGCGGCAAAAAGTGCTAAACTAATTAAAATTTAACGAAATGGCAGATGCAAATTGGCGGAGAGTTATAAACAAATATGGGATATATGCATACAGATTTGTTATCGGGGATTCTTGTGTTTCATTGCGAATTTCTCATTCAAAATTGAAAATGGCGGAAATTTTCACAGAAAAAAATGATAGTATTTGCATACAAATTTTATATTAAAGGTTTTTTTTTTTTCAATCGCTTTTACGAATTTCATATTTAAAATACAGGATTAAAAAAAAAAATGCAAAATGGCAAACATGTTCAATAAAAAACTATGGAATTTGCATAAAAATCATCATTTTTTTTTCATTCAATCGGTAAAATACGTGTTGTCTGAAATCCTTTGGAAAACAACTTATTTCTTGGGAAATGATTCTGTGACATGAGTATGTATAGGTTGCCCGATTCGAAATGAATGCGCCTAAATATGTATATATATGCATCAAATGTATGCCTCACTTTTTTTAGGTCTGGCCACACAAGGACTTCCCATTGATTCCAGTGGGCAAAATTGTGTTGGACAAGAACCCGGAAAACTACTTCCAAGATGTAGAACAACTTGCTTTTGACCCGGCTCACTTTGTTCCTGGAATTGGACCCAGTCCTGATAAAATGCTCCAGGGACGACTTTTTGCTTACGGAGATACTCACAGGCATCGCCTTGGACCCAATCACCTTCAACTACCCGTCAACTGCCCATACAAAGTAATTTTTTCCCCTTAATAAGTACTTCCTCATAGAGTCATAGACGGTAAATTTTCAAATCACTTTTTCTGACATTTTTAAACATATAACTTGCACCCAGAATCTCTAAAATGAATGCTTCAAACAACCGAATTTTGAGCTAGATTGGCCAATTAGAACTAGCCGAGTTTTTCTGCGTAAATATTCAACTAAAAAAACCGTTTGAGTATTTTTTGCTTTAATTTTTCCGGCAGTATACAAATTTCATCGTAGATTTGTAGTCTTTTTGAGACGCATCGATTGATCTATTGACGAACCTTTTGTGATCTATTATGATCTGCCATGTACAAAAATGTATTTTTTCCAATACCTGCACGAATTTGCTACTTTCCATGCATGTGGAGTGGCCGCAAAACTGCTGATTTCAGAGTAATTGGAGGAAAACAACATGTGCGCATGCGCAGTTCACGATCCAACAATTCACAGTTTGTAATTGGATGATTTCGCTTCATTTTCTCTCACGACGGAAAAATGGTAGCCCTTGTGGTAAGAAATCGTCTCTGTAATTTTCTGGAAATAAGGTTTTCGGTATAAGACAAAAACATCAACTTGAAAAATATTGAGTGTCACTAGTTTTTTTTTAGTTTCTCCCTCTATGAGGAAGCAAATTAATTTAATGCCTGATATGAAGAAGCTGAACCCTCTTATATGTTTAAAAAATATATTAAATTTTATTTTCCTTTTTTCTTTTTCAGGTAATTTCGGCAATTAACTATCAGAGAGACGGTTTTATGCCAATCCACAATCAAGGAGGAGCACCGAATTACTTTCCAAATAGCTTTAGCGGACCTCAACAATGTCCAGCAGTGAAAGAACCTCCTTTCACAGTTTCTGGAACCTGCGATCGCCACGAGCCAGAAAATGAAGATGATTTTGGACAAGCTACCACCTTCTACAGAGAAATTCTTGACTGTGAGGCTAAAACTCGCCTGGTTAATAATTTGGTTGGAAGTTTGAAGGGCGCTTCAACCTTCATTGTCGAACGGGCAGTCAGAAATTTCACTAAGGTCGATGCTGACCTGGGCAGACGATTGACTGATGGACTGAGGAAAGCAGGGAAACCCATCAACATGAGTGGAAAATCCGCTAATCTGTAAAGAAGCTTTTATGAAGGATTGATTAAGTTTGGATTGACGGGCAACGAGTTTAGTCGCTTACTCAATGTTTAATACTGTTATATTTGCCATTTCATTACATTATGTATCCTTACTCGTTAGAAATTCGTACCTTGGTGATTGGCTACGATAAAATATATATTCTTACTTTGTATACAATTTTTGAACGGCATATATTTTACTTTTGGATTTTCCTGGTAGATTACTCCTCAAGCCCGAAACAAATCCAATAATAATTAACATAATTTTTAATGTCATCAATTGGTTTTAGGCCTATTCAGGTTTTACGGTCTTAATTTAATAAAATCGGCAAAGGTCAAAAACTAGTTCATTATTATATATTGACGGAAAAATGAAAAAAAAAACCAATTTCTGATATGAAATTATTGTCTGTCAAGGTTTTCTCACTGCCCGCGCTAGGATTGCATGAAGCTTCGATACTTGGATACCAGCATAGAGTGTGCCATATAATACTTTTTTTTACAGTCAAAGAGGATATTGATTATAAAACGAATTGAAAAAGTATTCTGGCTTAGAAGATGTTAGACAAATTTATTTTAAGCACCAAGATTGTCTAAGCAGTTAAGCAGTTAATGAAGAACATTAATGAAATTAAAAATTACCTTTCTCGGAATGACTGAATTTATCAAAGAACAATACTTTAGTATACTTTTGTTCATTTCTTCTTGCTCTTGCGATTCTCCTCTTTAATTATTCTCATTCTGATAATTACTTGTCCTCGACGGTGAGGGAACTTTAGTAAAAAATTTCGCTTTCTAATTAAGCCACGAATTCCATTCTCTTGAATATGCACCATTTACAAACATCTAATTATTTAATAATTTTAATTTGTTTTTATTTTCACGGCTAGTCTCAATCAAGTTCAACCCAAAAGTGCTTGCACATCCAGTTTCTCTTTTGTAGGTGAATCGGGGATGCCACTTGGTTATTTTAAGCCAAGCAAAGAAAAAGTCATAGTACCCGTTTTCTCGAAAATGTCACTAAATGTGAATAGCAGTTCATAGTTCAAAATTGTTCCCATTCTGAAATCTATAAAAATATACTCTTACTAGATTTTTATTTGGTGTATTTTAACCAATTTTCCCCCAAAAACTTGAAAAAGTCTATAGAAATCGACTAAAATAGCATTTAATTTAATGATCTTCATAATTTTTGTTTAAAACCGTTTGTTTTTAGTTTATAGACAATGTGAATAAAAAGTGACATGAGATTATTAAGGTTTTTCATTTTTAGAGTAAAGAAAAATTGGTTGTTATCTCTAAAATTAAAGAAACATAATTTTTAACGACTAAAAATCTAATTGTAGTCGAAAACGACGTCAAAAATGAAAAGAAATTCATATTTTAAAATTTTTCCACTTCCTGAACTCTATAAAAATATGCCCTTACCGGATGTTTATCTTGTGTATTTAAACAAATTTAAAAAAAAATAGAAAAAGTCGATAAAAATTTTAGAAGTAAAACCAATTTTTCTTCACTTTAAAGCTCAGGAAACTTAATATTCTCATTAAACATGTTCTTCACAATGTTATTGAACTAAAAATAAGCATTTGAACAACTAAAATGTTCAAGTTCGTTAAACAGGGTGGCCGCTGGACCGGGAAACCGGGAATTTTATGAGACCGAGAGAAACCGGAAAATGAGAGTGAATTTATTTTTTGACCGGGAATTTTACAAATTTCAGTTATGATTTCATTCATGCAGTTTTAAAGACTCAAACAATTCAAAATTAGAAGTGTTTGAAATATAAGATTTTGGATAAAAAATACTTTTAGTTGATCAACTGTGAATATAAGTTAAT
>CAKNWT010252363.1:0-16205 GCA_932066315.1 Andricus coriarius | reverse complement strand
CTAGAATCTTTACCACATTCTCTTGCCAGCTTCCTTTATCTTCCATTCCTCTCCTACATCCTTCCCATACATGCTCCCATGTTTCCTCTTCCCATTCACAGATTCTGCACTTCCTGTTCTCTTTCTCTTCCCAATACATACCTTCTCTTACCCCGTTTCCCAATCTAAACCTTGTTATTCTGGTCCATCTTTTCTCTCTCCATCCCTTTTCTAAACACTTTGGTACTCCTTTGTTTTTTATTATGTTATACCACTTATTATATTTTGATTCCTCAATCATCCCCCATCTTTCTATTAATTGTCTTTGCCTCTCCCTTCTTTCCACTTCTTCATAGTTTACTGCAGTCCTGTCTTCTATATCTCTAGCCTTAAAGAACTCCCTCCTTTCTTCTTCCCATCTCGTTAATTCCATCGCCCACCCTCTCCTTTCTTCTACCTCCACCAAACACTTTCTCGTTAACTCCCCTCCCTTTCCCTCCCACAGCTTCGTCTCAAAATTCCATGCCCTCTTTCCCGCTCTAGTACTTAATTTATCCATTTGCGCTTCTTCTCTCACCATATATCCCGGCTTCGTCCAGTCTAGCCCTAGCGTCCACCTTTTATACCTTTCTTGTAAACTCTTAATCTATTTCCTTTCTTTCCATCTCCATATTTCTGCTCCACAACCTAATACTGGCCATACCAGCGTATCAAATAACCACATTCTCCTTCTCGAATTTTTTTTAAACCTCCTTTTCCCTATTCCCCATATCTGTTTTATTACCCATGCTGCTTTTTTTATCCTTTCTCTTATATGAGCACTATTATCTCCATTTGTTTGCAAGGTATATCCCAGATATCTAAACTCTTTCACTTCTTCTAATTTTATTCCCTTCCATCTCTCCGTCCATTCTTTCTTTCTTCCCCCTCCTTTTCTAAACCTCATTATCTTTGTTTTTTCTTTATTTAAAATTAACTTTTTCCCATCTAAGTATTTCTCTAAACCAGTAATTAAGCCCGTCATCCCTTCTTCAGCCTCTGTCATCAACGCTATATCGTACGCGTATGCCAGTGTATATATCTTTTCGCTCCCTATCCTAACTCCTCGTCACCCTTTTCTCTTCATTTCATCTTTCAAGTCAGATATTAAGATATTAAATTAAAGTGGGCTCAGAGGACACCCTTGCCTTACTCCTCTTACCAACCAGAAACTATATCCTACTTGTTCTCCTACATTTACCTTGCTTTTTATTTCTCTGAAAATTTCCGATACTCTCTTTATTAATCCCTGTCGTATCCCCTTTTTCACCATAACTTTATCTATCTCGCCATATGATTATAGTTTATGGGGGGTTTGAATCACAGTTTTTGATTTGTGCGCTTAAAGTGGGCGCATTTTCAGGACAGCTGAGAATAAAAATTAATGCAAAGTAAGGAGAAAATATTAAAGTCATCATGAAAAATAAAAATTGTACATTATTTTCCAATATCTGAATAAGCAGTACCAGATCGAGGTACAGAAATAAATATAATATACATTAGATATATTAGTGTTGAACCTAATGTAGTAAAGTTCACATTTTGGACAAAATCGAGTGCGAAGCACAAGATAAATCATAATCATAATCATATTCGTTAAAGCCGAAGTAGCTTTAACAAAAGATAATTCACAATCATCAAGTTGATGAACAGCAGAGAGTTCGCTGAACACAGAATCAACTTTTACATAAAAAGTATTTGGACGCCATGACAAGGGCAATATTGATATCTGGCGGCGCCCTCGCGTCACAGAAGAGGGTTCAAAACGTGCGTCACACCTGAAGGGCCCCACTATTAAAATTCCTGCCCCATAATCTCTGTTCATTTAGGTACCTTATTTCGCGGATTTGTTCCATTGACACATACCATTTTCACTCGTGGCATATTTTTTATGTTTTGGATAATGCGTACAGCATTTTTCACTCGGCTTGTTATCAGGGGAGAGTTGCTGTGTCCGAGTATATCGTCAAATCCCGAAACTTCCGACGTTTCAACCGAAGACCGTCATATCACAGGGGTTCTATTGCATCCGAGATACTCCAAATCATACGGCTCATCTTCCGGAAGAATAGGGGGGGGGCCCCCCCATAAAGAAGTGAGCTGTCCCCCTTATCCGAGTTGCTAGCTTGTAGGTGGTTTTCCTACGAGTTTCCACTTAAAAGTTAAGCCACGAGGTTGCCAAAAGAGTCTAAATTTAGTTTCTCGGTGTCGAAATCACTGTTAGAGCTCAAAAGGGATTTTTTAGACTCCGATAGTGAGAGGAAATAATTCTGATAGTTTTGTGCGGTACTAACAGGTAAGGTGACAAAACCGGGGGGAGGGGGGCTTGCTTCACTTCTAATGTTTTCTGAGTTATGACGGTTCCGGTCCATTGTAGTTAAATGTAGGCAACGATACCAACTTCGATGGCAGGGGTTGGGGATGGGTATATGTACAACTGGGCGTGAATTTCGATTTTTAACTATTGGCTACGAAAGGAAAATTTAAGAATTAAATTACAGGGGTGGCACTCGTCGACCACGAAGCAAGCAAAAAGCGGGACAGGGAGAAGGCAGGTCATCGACGGCGAAGTGTATCTACAGCACACGTATAGTAGGAAGGTTAATTTCGTACAATTTTCGAAAATTTGCGTAGTGGGCTTAGAATTTGAATCTACTTCTAAAATGATAAATTTGAAGCCCAAGCTCGATCCGAGTATATAACATTCAGGGGTCGCGCTCGGACTACAAAGGTCACGACTCTTGCCCTTAAGATACAGTTTGAAAACAGGCACAGTACAGCGACAACTTTTGGTTTTATAAAGAATTTTTTATAACACATGCATGATTTCAGCTCTTTTCGATGCCTATGAAGCGGGACTAAAGCTCTACTTTTTACTCCCTAGGGAGTAAAAAGTACTTTTTACGCACTAGGGACTGAAAAGTGACGTCAGATGTGAACAATGAAAATTATATGTCTATGAGCTCGCATTTTACTACTATCAGCCCATTCACCGTAAAAACTGTGAGGAAATTTTGGTTGCAGATAATAGAATTTTGCGGTTATTTATGGAAAGTTACCATATATAACTGATCGAATTACCTTAAATTATCGAAAATTTTCATAAATTTCCAGAAATTTAGGGAAATTTTTTAAAATGAATTTTGGGTAATTTAAGGTAGGTTACCATATTTACTTGTAAAATTACCATAGATTACAGAAAATTTCCATAAATTACCGAAAATTTCCATAAATTTCCGGAAATTTATGGAAATTTTTAAAAATGAATTTTGGGTAATTTACCATATTTAACGGTAAAATTACCATAAATGAACAAAATTTTTCATAAATTTCCGGAAATTTATGGAAATCTTTAAAAATGAATATTGGGTAAATTATGGTAATTTACCATATTTACAGGTAAAATTTCCATAATCGACCGAAAATTTAGATAAATTTCCGGAAATTTATGAAAATTAAAAAAATGAATATTGGTTAATTTATGGTATGTCACGATATTGACCTGTGAAATTAACATAAATGACCGAAAGTTAATAGACATTTTTTAATTGAATTTTTGTAAATTTATGGCAAGTTACCATAAATCACCTCTAAAGATACCGTAAATTACCAAAAAATCCCGACAGTTTTTTTATTGAATTTTTGATAATTTGTAATAAGCTAACATGTATTTGATGCTTCTTTATTCAAAATCTAATATGGACTAAAGTCATGACTGTATTTCGCGAAATATCTGAAATCATCCATTTGTTATAAAAAATATCGTATGCACCAAGGGGGAGAGGCACTTTTTCGACTTGTGTATGTTTTCAGTACTCGTCTCCGACTCGCGCTACGCGCTCGCCTACGGCTCGTACTGAAAACATACGCTCGTCGAAAAAGCCCCTCTTCTCCCCCTAGGTGCATAATATACTATTATTTTAAAAATGGTTTACAAAGAATTGTTGAAAACAAATTTTACAAATTAATTACTTCAGCAGAGCTTTTTACCGGCCGCGAGCATGATCAGAGCTTGGCACTGTTCCCGTCAGTAGGTACTTTGATTCCTTTTGTGAATTTAGTGACTAGAGCTACTCCATGTTTAGTACAATTATTCACAACTTTGAAATGCGTGACAATGTAAAGACCGCAGAGGTAGTCCTTATCTTCTGTCCAAGACTATGCGATGTATCTTTCTGCAGAAAACTTTAAGGGATCCCAGTTACCTTAAAAAACTGCATGGATGCCTTGGACCTGAAGTACTTTTAATGGAGATTAAGCATACTACGTTGCAGAATCGCCTGCCTACGTGGCCACTTTGCTTGTTACGGTAGAGTTTTTGTATAAGAGACAAACCACTACTTGAGAAGCAAATCAAAACGTTAGGATGAAAAGGCCCGAGCCTAGATTTGAGTTCAATTTGAGTTAGCAGAAAAACATTTAGGGTTTCAGCTTCTTAAAGCTGTATGAGAATTTATTGTTATTGGCACTTGATATGACTCCTCTAAGGAAAAATAGCTTGGTCTCGAACAGCACACAATAATTACCACGAGGCTGTTTTATCTGAAATAGTAACAGCTGGTTAATTAATAGATAATGTAGTGTCATATTGTAGGTTTACTAATTTTATTCTTTATTTTTCTTTGTCTTAAATAAATTCACACTCTCATGGGCAGTTCATAAAGAGAAAGAGTTATTCAAGTTAATTATTTGGATTTTTCCTTTTTTTTCTTCACTGATGTTTCTAGTCATAGGAGAGATGGGAGTAGGATTGGATTAAACTAGAGAGAAATTTACCTCCAAGGGTCAGCTATACGAACGACGATAAATCAAGTCGGGTTGAAGACGCACAGACACAGGCACATATAATGGTTATTCACAGTAGGTGGAATGTGGGAGAAATTCCCCGATTTCAGATTTTGTACCTGGTCTGATTGTGAGGAGGTTAAACGTGTAGTCCCTAAGAGATCCAGGCTTGAGACCACTCTATTTAATATTTATACCTCTGATCTCAATAGCAATCCTTGACACTGCAACTACCATAAATATGCTGACGATTTTAAACATTACCTCTTCGGACATATTGCCACTCTTAAGAATTTACTTTAAAAGGTACAGGAGGAAGATTTATCTTATGGTGTGCAGCGGGCCTTTACAAGTATCCTCACTCTTAACCCTGCTAAAACTATGCTTATAATCATAGCACCTTCTTTCTCTTCATCCCTTACAATAATTGCAACGCTACCTCCTCAATTGACCGATATGTGTAACATCACCTTTGTGGGATCTGTGAAATATTTAGGCATATTTTCTATTAGGCATTTAGAGGAAAACATTAGGATTCCTCCAAACACTTAACAGGAATAAATAATCACTTCATACTTCAAGTAGTATGTTCCTCATTAAACGATTCATCACCATAGTGGAAACCACTGACGTTGCCAATAGGATCTATCTGATCGGTAAGTCGGTGTCGGTTAAAATAGCAAAGATGTCCGATAGACAACTAGACTGTACTAGGAAATCGGGTATGATAGTAGCGAATCGTGCGACTGAAATTATTATCGGCAAATTCAACCTACCCATAACCATAAATAGTGTCACACGGATTTGTAATGTCAGGGTAGCTAACAACCTGGATACCTAGTTGATATTATGGCTAGAGGGACAGAGAACATTTAACATGGCGGTCCTCTCACGCTCTGAGATTGTTTTCATGCCGAACTCTCAGGGTAAGCATTACCCATTGAAATAATGCTTGCGAAAAGAGGAACGATGTAGTGGCGGTAGCCGCTCTACTCGAGGGCGAGAAGGAAGCTCTAAAGAGTTTTTGAAAATTCTACTCCCTCCTAACGCGCAGGGCTCACTGGGCGCAACCCACCTCATCGCCAATACCATTAACTTTAAGGGCCATTCTCCTATTTAAGAGAGTTACCGCATAGTATTCCTGAAGGTACAAAGAGGTAGATAGATTGTTGGCTGAGGGCATCGTAGCGGGATCCTATAGTGAATGGTTCGCACCGATTGTCAGGACTCGTAAACCTGGGGGAAAATATCAGTTAAGTTAAGATTTTCAAAAACTAAACGCTATTTCCAAGAAAGATGAGTACCATTTCCCCTCTTTGACTGATATACTTAGACAATTGAAGGCGCAAAGTATATATCGAAATTAGACTTGAGTAACGCACTCAATCATATTCCTTTAGAAAAGGACATTCAACCCTATACAGCGTTCTTCGTGCCAGGAGGAGGGTTGTTTGAGGCTTATTGATAGGGTGATTACGCCAGAAATGAGACCTTATGTATTTAGTAACCTCGACGACATCATCGTTGTCATCGAGACATTCGATGAATATGTATCATGGCTAGGAAAGGTTGCCGATCGACTTTCTGAAACAGGCTTGACGATAAATCCCGAGAAGATAGAGCTTAGTTGTTCAGGAGTTAGATATCTTGGACTTGTCATCAATAAAAATGGTCTGAAGGTTGATCTTGACAAAATGGAACCTATAACTTCCTACCCTGCTCCAAAAACTGGCAAACAACTTCATGGGTTCATGAGGATGTCCTCTTGGTATTGGCGATTCATACCGGGATTCGCGACAGTTGCCGAATCATTGACACAGCTCTTCCGAACTAACGTCAAGTGGCACTGGGGCTAGGAAGAGTAGGAGGCTGTCGTACCTCAGGTTTAAGAGCATATTCGACAACCCATTAAGCCTGCATACAGATGCTAGCACCACTGGTCTGAGAGTAGTTTTCTCTCAGATGTAATATAGTGAGGCAAGGGTCATCGCGTTTGCGAGTAGGACACTTTTAACCGCTCTGCGAAACTACACCGTCACGGAGTGCGAATGTTTGGCCATAGCTTGGGGTATCCGGAAATTTCGCGAGTATCTGGAAGGATTCTATTTAAGAGTTATCACTGACAATAGCATTCTTCGGTGGTTAAATAGCCCGAGGAACCTGACTGACCGACTCGCGAGATGGGGTTCAGAACTTCAAGGGTATGATTTCGATATTATACACCGAAAAGGTGCCCTACACCATGTTCCTGATGCTTCGTCAAGGTTAACTGAGGAGGATGAGACTCTGGTGTCCAGTATGGATGAAACAGAGGATCCTTTTTATTTGCGGTTCGTGCGGGCAGCCCAAGACTGACCCAAGATCTTCCCCTAGTGGCGTTAAAACTTGTTCTTTCGTTGGAACTAATAAGGTCCACGGTCTTGCATGAGGCGCATGTCGAACCCAAAGTCAGTAGCGTGGGCAATGAAAGATCATTAAAAGGGTAGCCCTACGCTAACACTGGACGGGGATGATTCACGACGTAGTTCATTTTGTTCGCACCTGTTGCCCTTGTCAAAAATGTAAAGTCGAGGAATCTCTTCCTGCCAGCATGATGGGCCAGCGAGTCGTGGAGCAGCCCTGGGCGGTAGTAGCAGGGAATATAATGGGCCTCATCCCAAAAAGGAAGGCGGGTCGCAAAAACATCCTGGTATTTCAAGCCCTTTTCACAAAGTGGATTAAGTGCATTTCGATAGTGAGACAAACGGCTCCACTATAACAAAATCCATTAAGGACTTGGTGCTGTCCTGTTGGGAGCGCCAGAAGCGATCCTTACCGATAATGGTACTGAGTTCACGGACAAGCGCTTAGAGCTAATGTCTCGGAACATCGGTATCATCTACAACACCATGCCGGTTTACCACGCTCAGACAAACCCTTGGAAAGAGTGAACAGGGTCCTAAAGATGGTGATGATATCCTTCTTCAACGACAACCACCAAAAGTGGCATGTACACCTGCCAGAATTCTGATCCACGTACAAGTCTGCGGTTAAGGGTACTCTAAAAGCATACCCAACGTTTCTGAACTTTGGGCGGAACCCCCTTTCCTGCAGGACTATACGGTAAAACTTTGAAAGGGGTAACCAAAACACTGAACCTCAACCGAAAGAATGGGTTGGAGGAGTAGGACGTCCAGACCTGATCCGCGGAATCGAGGGCCAGAAATTGCCGAAAAAGGTCGACAAAGTCGCGGGGAAACTGTTCCCTAAAGTTCGAGGGACTGTTAAAGATCAAGTGTCCGCTATCTGCCCTCGTCCATACGTTAACGAACCTAAACGGGTAGTTCGTAGGAAAGAAGCAAGTGCGGAATCTGAAGCCTTTCTTCACGACAGAGTGATCCTATACCGAAATTTCATACGGGAATTCGCCTTTGTTGTTATATAGAGAGATTCCACCCGCTGCGACTACTGAAGGAGCCACAATCTCTGCACAAGTATCCGGCGGCACTATGGCCAGAGTTAACCCCTATCGTACCCACCCACGAAATCTAGCGAGGAGCCTTCGACCCTGTGGCCCTAGACGAGCGGACCCGCCACTGAAATCGACTCGATTCCAGGCTTTAGCCGTGGTTGGTCCCTTCTGGCTGGACCAGCAATATCACGAGAGGGCAGACAGGCTAATGTCGGGCACAAACAGGGGGATAGCCTCCGGCCCGTTTTGAACGCCCTGTACTGCAAGGGATGCGGTGAAAAAGGGTACGCGAAGCGAACGTGCCCGATCTGCAGCGAGTTCTATGAGTCAGACCTGGAGTTGGCCGGGAGGGCTCAGCATCGGCCGGAAAAGGGGATCGATCGAAGCAGACCAGTAAATAATCGAAGCGCACTGCACAGAGATACACTGCGCCCAAATCCGCAATGGGCATGAAGCTAGCGTCCTGCAATCACAGCAATTAGACAATATTTTCTTTACTCGATTTGTATTTTTGAATACTCTCTATCTCGTGCCGAGCAATAAAGCGAGCTGACTGATGTTTACTTTTTTTTAATTATCCTAGGGGTTTCTGTCCAAATCACAGAGGAGCCATTATCTCTACACTTTTTACATGAACCTAACGTAATTGTCATAATCTAGTCGCCATAAATACTTTCATATGCACTTACAGGGCTTGGGGATAACTTTGTCTTAAAATTTGGAGGAAAGTCCCCTGATTACGAATATTTAGGGTATTCGTGCGAAAAGTTGAACGTTTATTGTTTAGAAAAGTTCTTTCTAAAGAAGTACATTTTTTATGGAATACAAAATACTGTAAAACCTTTTTCGGAAAGCTTGAACCAAGACAAACCCTTCTTTATTTTACAAACTTTTGTACAACTAACCGTTTTTAAGTTATAGCGTTATAAACAATTGAATTTTCACTAAAATTGACATATTTGCAGACAATATTACACACAGTGTTATTCACGAAAACCATTTTTTAAATTTGTATAGAAACAGAAGTTTTATTTCTATCGCTAAATTTCATTTTTCGGTGCGGAGTTCGTATCCTGAAAAGCAATTTAGACTTTTTCGGTCAACAAGGTGATGAGACATCTATCTTTATATGCGTTAATTTAAGTGTAAATTTACTTTTAAAAGCGCTGTAACTCAAAAACTGTCAATTGAACCAAAAAGTGTGAAATGATGAATGTCTTGTCTTGGCTCAAGCTTTCTGAAATTATTTGACAGAATTTTTAATTCCATAAATAATGTAATTGTTTGGAAGAAGATTTTTTAAACAATAAACGATTAACTTTTCGAAAGAATAATCTGGATATTAGGGTAGGTCGAATAAACAAAATTTTGGAAATCGCAAATGTAACTATGTAGAAAAGTAGCATATTAGGGCACTGAAAAATTATAATTAATTTGGATTCAAGCGATAATCGCCTTAATTTTACAGGTTAAGAAAATATATTTCAAAAATTCTCATTTTCGTAATTTTGATATTTTCTTGGATGTCCTTTTACTTTAATTTGTTGAGGCCTAAAACGACTCCCGACATTTTAACACATTTTTATTTGCAGTCCCGTCAGAGATTATTGATGTCTAGTAGACATCTGTTTTTAAAATATAATTCTAAAACCTATAAAAATGTAAACAGATTTTTTCATGTATATAGAACGTTTCTACTGGTAAAAATACGCTAGAAAAAATGTGATTTGTCTACTGAATTCGTTTAAAACTGAGGTTTTGGTTTTTTAATTATGATTTCCTAGGCTGATAAAATTGGTCTCTAACATATTTTTACCATTATAAATGTTCTAGTTACCTGAAAAAATCTCTTTACATTTCTGTAGGTTTAAAAAAATTATTTTTGCAAAACCCACCTCGAAAGTGAGGTTTTCCATGCCTCTAAGTTATATGCAAAGTGCGTCCATCCAACAGACTATGCGCAAATAATAATAATAGCGCATGTGCACATTGAAAGAAATCTATTCGGTGAATCGACGCAATGCACGCGCATGTCCACTTTAGAGATAAGTAACTTTATACAAGGACTAAATAAAAATAAAAATAAAATAAAAATTATACCGAAATTAGGCTGAACACCATCACAAGGAATCGGGAATTTGGCAAAAAGGTGTAAAAAGGTGCTAAATGTTTTTCTCGAATGGTTATTGCAAAAAATAGCGTGTGATACATGTGCGCTAGGCGATTGCTACTTGTGTGTTGCAGCATTTGCCTTTAGCCAGACGATTTGACCAGTCGGTCAGCTGGACAACTATAACGTCAGAATATTTGATTCGACTTAGTTACTTTTTCCGTTTGAAGCACGTCAATGTCAGAGTTTGTGTTACCACCTCCGTACGGTTGGGTAGGATGTTCTACAGGACATTTTTTGGCTTTAACGATATGTTGTTAAAAATGGATTTTTTTTTTAATTCTGACTAATTTCTTTTTCGAAGCAAGAATCATTATGCCTTGAGCAAAACAGCAAATTACAGTTTACCAAAAAATGATTTTTAAGAAATATCATTGTTTAAATAAACAAGTCATCCTCTACCTCTCCACCAATTTTTGATTTTGAGTACCAATTAATAGTACATTACGCAGCTAGAGACGATAAGTCATGGATGCAAAACGAGCGTGAAGTTGGCTACGAAGGCGCGAGCGATCGTCGTCGAGTGTGTCGAGCGCGAAATGACAGACCCGAGGCCGAAGGCCGGGGGGTTGTCATCGCGCGAGAGAAAGCTCGCCGACGAGAGATCGCGGCTGAGTTGTCAACTTGACGCTCGTTTCATCCATTAATTGTCGTCTCGAGGTGCGTGTACTATTTTTCTTAATAAAAACATCGAAAATGGCGGTTTTCGTGGTGCTACGCCCCCTACGAAAATGGCCAAATGCAGCTAGGGGGTACGAAAGTGTAAACATGAGCCGAAAACCATACTTTTCGGCTCATGGTTAGAATTGTTCACAATAATGGAAATTCACTACAGCTAAAATGTAATAGAAGAAACGATTTTATTAAGGTATTATCAGAATCAAGTAATTTTCTTATGGTTTTTTCCACATTGTGAATATAGATTCATTAAAGTGCTATCTGATGGTCTGTGCAACCAGAAAGTGTTGGACTATTTCAAGGTTGAGATAATTGAAATGGAAAAGAGCACCTAATGCACGTAAGCCCTGTATCCCAGGGTATTGAAAATGCCACATAGTTTACCTGAGCTGCTAAACTTTTTTTACGATTTTTTTAAACTGAAAAAACGTAGAAAAATAGAACTCACAGAGGCTTTATGAAAATTTCAGAAATTTTTGTCATCCAGTTTATGAAGGAGATCCCACAAATTATGAAAGAACAGAAATGTTCGACAGGTTAACCACTTGCATACGCTTTCTGTTAATCGACGTACAGTTCCAGCGGCTTGAATTGGCGAGTGTTTGTCTTCTGCATATGTGTAGCTGCTTGTATGAATTTATTCTGATGATACCAATTTGTTCTGCCAAACTTTATTTTTTTTTTTCGCAAAATTTTACCGCACTATAAGCAAGTCTCTTTAAAATATTGTACTCAATATAAAAAAACTTCAAATCGGTAAAGAATGGTCTTCTACGAGTTATTTTACACCGTTTTTTTCATTTCTACCGATCGTACGTTGCAGCGGCGTAGCCAAAAAAAATTTTCGGGGGGAGGGGGGGCTGACCTCAGAGAAGAAGGTCAAAAAAGGGTATCCGAAAAATAAAATGAAGTAATATTAAAGTCAACAAACATAATTGTTTACACAATTTGTTATTCTTTTTAATAATATTTTCGTTGAATAATGTTAGACAGTTGCAGTTTTTTCTAAAATTTTAAACTTTTTGTCTACTTTTAACTTATAGTGCGGTAATAATTGATGAAATGCAAGAAACAATTGTTTAAACAGATTATTATTGTATATCTTCTCCTATAGTAATGCTAGATAGTTGCAGTTTTTCTGAAGTTTTTCACTTATTGTCAACTTTTCACTTAGGGCGAGGTAATTATTATAGCAATTTAACAAACATAATTGTTCATAATTATCTGCTTTTATATTAATGCTGGATAGTTGCGGTTTTTTCTGAAATTTTTTACTTTTGTTAATTGTTCACATAATTTAATGAAATTTAACAAAACATAATTGTTTAATTACATTATTATTGTCTATAGCTATCTTCTCCTATGTTAGTGCTAGCTAGTTGCGGTTTGTCTCTCAAATTTTAACTTCTCCACTTTTTACTTAGTGAGATAATAATTAATTCAAGTTAACAAACAATTTTTTAAACACTTATTATTGTTTGTAACTATCTTCTTAGATTTTTTCAGCTTTTCTTTAACTTTTTAGTTAGGAGCAAATATGAGCGTCCACACGAAACGGGAACTTATGGCCAGTATGGAGTTACATACAGAATCATGTAGCCGGATAACTTCCTGGCATTTTAAGCCCATGACAAACCGTTTAGGTTGAAAAACGAGTCTCCGGGGCATGTTTGAAGTTAGAAAATGAAATATACCAATTGCCGCTTGCTTTCAGGACATAAATATAGTGCCAAAAGATTCAGTATAGGTCTTAATATTCCTCACTTAAATTCGATAATAACCGCCCACAAGGGTCCTTTTCACGCGGACGCCCACAAATAATAAATAATTATAATCATTTAAACAAAAAGGCTCTAATGGAAAATTTATATTTAACACTAGAAGTACCGGGCGGGGTCAATTGACCTCTTTCGATTTTTGAAGTGGTAAATCTCCGCAGCGGTTGCTTGCAGCCACACGCAGAAAAAAGAACCTTATATTTTACTGAAAACCAAGTTAAATCTACTGAACTTCCAAGTACGTATATGGACAACACGGTAGTTCAGTGAATGTTACAAGTATAGGCCACTGAATATGACTATCATTTCTGGTTACCAGTGCCCATTCTCAAGTAGTGCTGACCTGCGGATCCGTAGATTTTACCGATCCAGTCGCTATTCTGCACGGATATTATTAGTAGCAGTGGGACTCCGATGCTGTTTCGAAGTCGAAAATCGAACGAACCTCTCTTTCTATCTGCACACGTTAGAAGAAGAGGTCCGTTCGATTTGCGACTTTCGACACGGTATCGGAATCCCACTGCAGAGCTAACTTATGTTAATGGTATAGACTATAGTTTAGACTTTAGAGTCTTTAGACGGCACTATAAATGGTGAAAAATATTGCTAAAAAATAATTATTAAATAAACACACGGTTAATTCATGGATATATGTTCGGATATACTTATAATTAATCGGTATTTGTAAGTCACATCGCTTATAATACAATTACGATTTCTCACGCAACGAGGGGGATTCGAACTCATAAACCTAAGCACGCAAGTCGACTACCTTAACCACTACACTATTATACAAGTTGCGATTTGTAAAATAATCCCAAAACGCATTCCTAACTGAGGTGGCGACGTCGGTAACGACTTCTGAATACACGGCCATGACATCGCGTACACAAGAAAAAAGCTCTCGCATTTACCTCATATCCATACAAGTCAGCTGTGACAGGCGCGGGAAACAAACACGTCTTGCTCCAATAAACTCTCAACTGTACGCGATCTGTGAATAAGATGTGCCATCCAAAATAGTGTTATTTATTATAAAACCCCTTGATTGCTACGTTGGAATATGGAGTAATGTGACGACTGTCACAGAAATGTCAAAAATAAATGTTTTTTAGGTGATGCCATGAGGTAATGCAATCCATCCACTGCTGATGGCTTCATGAACTCATCCGGTGGTCCGTGCGGATCGGATCGGTAGCATGTACCGATCTTTCTGCAATGTTCACTGCGCCACTATTGTAATCTCGGTTCAGTAAATTTCACATATCTTACAGTATTTAATACTAGGGAATAGAAGTGTAATTTACTAAAGTATTTTCGTTTAATTCACCTTAACTTCAATGTGACATTTACGAAATGCTAAGTGATTTTGACATTTTCACACCCTCATTAAGAGCAGTTTTTACTGTTACGGTTACAAGAAACACGTTACATTTCTTGATAAGTAAATATAACATTTCTTTTTTCTGCGTGTAGATGGCGTTTTGTGACTTTTAATTATTTATAAATAGGAGTATCGGACGTTTTTTCCGGAAGTATTGGATGCGCACTTTAAAAAAAAATTGACTTTTTATAGTCGGTTACCGACAGGGGTCAATTGACCCCTATAGCGTTTTGGCTGGTATTGCATTCCTTTGTTCCACTTCTGCGCAGCAGGTCTGATTTATATTGCTTCTATAACGTGTGTGTGATATTTCTAATCCTCGAAAATATTACTGCTCTTCTATTTAACAGGAAATGGATGATATATTGCCTGCTGGAGTTTGCATTTATGGTCGGTTCTTCTTCTACTCTGCTTGAAAACATTTTCGGACTATCATTTCTACTACCGGTGTATAACGTTCTACGTTTATAGTAAAGCGCTAGGAATAACCACATTTCGACTGTCCCGAAGAATAAGTCACTAAAAAATTTTCCGAAAACAGATCGAATCAACTGTATTATGCTTCGCTAGCGTGTCGTATCTCCATTTAAAAATACATTGAGATACGACACTCTAGCGAAGTAAAATATAGTTGATACACTCTGTATACAAAAAAATGTGTTAGTGACTTATTTTTCGCGACAGTCGATTTGCAGTAAGTAGAAATTTACGGCGTATACTCGGATCGGGGAGTACAGCGGCACCAAATGATTTAGCCTGCTGTTGCAGTAGCAGCAGAAGCAAGGTCGGTAGGACTACGCTGGGGTAGGCATTTTTACTTCTTTCTTTTACTTTTTCAGAACTCACTACTCTTCTTGACTTATATTAACGATGTAGTATGAATATAGCATACATCTATCATTCACTTTTGACGGTAGAAACTGTTTAAAATCATGATTTGACACCCAACGCAGGTAGGGGTCAATTGACCCCTCGTGGTAACCAAAGGTGGCAGAAAATCTCGGTACTTCTAGTGTTAATATGAATCATATAGAAAATTTGAAAAACAATTCAAATATCTATTTTATTTCAGACAAATACATTAACAAAAAAAAAGAGATTCTTTAAAAAATGGTTCTCTTTATTGCTTATTTATTATATCTCCATAACTATAAAGATAAAGAAGAGTAAAGAATTTCAGAAAAAACTGCAACTATAGGAGAAGATAGTTATACACAATATTAATTTGCTTAAACAATTATATTTGTTAAATTTCACTAATTAGACTAGTTTACAGCCAAAATGTACATTCAATGCAACTATTTTTTCCCCATGTATTTTCGCTCGCTAAACGAAAATTCACTCTATCGCCATGCAAAAATTGAAAAATTAAAATTATGTCCAGTTTATTATTTTTTACATATATACATCGAAATTTTACGAAAAAACAAGGTATTGATGAAGAAAATATACGCATAAATACAGCAGCTATAAGCAATTGAATGAAGGTACCAAAATTCAAAGATGGTTCGCCTCTCGTCAGTGCACGCGCTGCACCGAGTGTACACGCAGAAAATTTGTTCATTAAAATTTACCCAATTAGTTAGGTAAATGGAGGAAAATACTGCATTTAGATCAAGTTTATAATTATTTTAGCATATATAACAAAACAGAACTATAAATAATACAAAAGAGTTATGTAAAATCTCAATTCCAAAAGTGAAAATTCTGATATGTACTAATTGATATAAGGGTTGTATTATTTTCATATCAGTATATTATAAAATAACGCAAAGGATTGTAAATTTTTATCAAATGAATGATATAAAGTTTACTTTTGTGTGATATTAACTATTCACTTAAAAGAAAGTATGGATTGCAGAATTTTTAAAGAGATTTTCACTTTCATTAGGAGAGGAATTACACAACAGTTAGGTAAAATGAGACTCACTAGGGACGTCA
>CAKNWT010252353.1:0-10834 GCA_932066315.1 Andricus coriarius | reverse complement strand
TTTCATACCATATCGTTGGTCTCATAAAAGACTCTTTGAATATCATGTTTTTCTAAAATTGTTTATGTATTTTTGCAACATTAGGGTAACATACCGAAAGCTCAAAGATAGCAGCACCATTTAAAAAAAATGGTCAAGGGTTCAAAACTTCGTATTTATATTTTCACAGAAATTTCCGGCTCATTTATTTATGTTCAAAGAGTCATTTATGAGACCAACGATATGGTATGAAAAAAATCCATTTAGTTAATTTGTTTAAAAATTGTTTAAAAAATTGTTTAAACAATTTTTTGAAATTTTTTCATTATATTTCGTGAGCCTTAAATGAGCCGGAAATGGCTGCGAAAATAGAAATTCGAAATTTTGAACCCTTCACCATTTTTCTAAGATGGTGCTGCTATCTTTGAGCTTTCGGTATGTTACTCTAATGTTGCAAAAATACATAAACAATTTTAGAAAACCATGATATTCAAAGAGTCTTTTATGAGACCAACGATATGGTATGAAAAAATTCGTTTGGTTAATTTGTTTAAAAATTGTTTTTAAGACATTGTTTAAAACATTTTTTAAAACAATTTTTTGAAATTTTTTCATTATATTTCGTGAGCCTTAAATGAGCTGGAAATTGCTGCAAAAATAGAAATTCAAAATTTTGAACCCTTCACCATTTTTCTAAGATGGTGCTGCTATCTTTGAGCTTTCGGTATGTTACCCTAATTTTGCAAAAATACATAAACAATTTTAGAAAACCATGATATTCAAAGAGTCTTTTATGAGACCAACGATACGGTATGAAAAAATTAGTTTGGTTAATTTGTTAAAAAATTGTTTTTAAGACATTGTTTAAAACATTTTTTTAAACAATTTTTTGAAATTTTTTCATTATATTTCGTGAGCCTTAAATGAGCTGGAAATTGCTGCAAAAATAGAAATTCAAAATTTTGAACCCTTCACCATTTTTCTAAGATGGTGCTGCTATCTTTGAGCTTTCGGTATGTTATCCTGATGTTGCAAAAATACAGAAACAATTTTAGAAAACCATGATATTCAAAGAGTCTTTTATGAGACCAACAACGATATGGTATGAAAAAATTCGTTTGGTTAATTTGTTTAAAAATTGTTTTTAAGAAATTGTTTAAAACATTTGTTCAAACAATTTTTTGAAAATCTTAAAATTATTTTTCGTAAGCCTTAAATGAGCCGGAAATTCCTGTAAAAAAAGAAATTTGAAATTTTAATCCCTTCATCGTTTTTCCAAGGTGGTGCTGCTAACTTTACGTAAAGTTGGCAGCACCACCGGTTTTTTAAATAAATTGCAGAGCCGAAAATTTGGCATTAGGGCATTAAATTAGCCCTAAATGAGCCCTTAATTATTGCTTGGAAGAAATAATGAAATTTTGAAATGGTGCTGTCAACTTTACCCACCTCCTAACGTTAGATATCAGGACCACATATAGAAAAAAACAATTTAGACAATATTTCTTTGCACAACAATTTAGGGCTCATTTAGGGTTCATTGAATGCCCTTTTGTCAAATTTGATGCTCCGCCTTCTTTTAAAAAAAAAACCGGTAGTCCTGCTAGCTTAACGTTAAGCTAGGACCACACATAGAAAAAAACAACTTAGACAATATTTCTTTGCACACCTAAATTATTCTAAAATTTATTTATTCTAAAAATTAATTATAATTATTCTAAAAATTATTCTAACAGCCCTAAATTATTCTGCAAAGAAATATTGTCTGAGTTGTTTTTTTCTATGTGTGGTCCTGCTAGCTTAACGTTAAGCTAGCAGGACCACAGGTTTTTTTTTTAAAGCGGAGCATCAAATTTGGAAATAGGGCATTAAGTGAGCCCTAAATTATTCTTCAATGAAAAATTGTCTAAGTAGTTTTATTCTATGCGTGGTCCTGCTAGCTTAACGTTAAGCTAGCATGGCCACCGGTTTTTTTTTTAATGCAGAGCATTAAATTTGACAACAGGGAATTCAATGAGCCCTACATTATTCTGCAAAGAAATATTGTCTAAGTTGTTTTTTTCTATGTGTGGTCCTGCTAGCTTAACGTTAAGCTAGCAGGACCACATGTTTTTTAAAAAAAAGGTGGAGCATCAAATTTGACAATAGAGCATTCAATGAGCCCTAAATTGGTGTGCAAAGAAATATTGTCTAAGTTGTTTCTTTCTATGTGTGGTCCTGCTAGCTGAACGTTAAACTAGCATTACCACATGTTGTTCCTAAAAATTACGGAGCATTAAATTTGGCAATAGGGCATTAAGTGAGCCCTAAATGAGCCATAAATTATTCTGCAAAGAAAAATTGTCTAAGTAGTTTTTTTTTCTATGTGTGGTCCTGCTAGCTTAACGTTAAGCTAGCATGACCACCGGTTTTTTTGTTTAAATGCAGAGCATTAAATTTGGCAATAGGGCATTACATTAGCCCTAAATTCCCTATAGGTTTTCAGTCCATTTTTGCAATGTGGTCCTGCCAGCTTAACGGACCTTGTAGATTCTTGTAGTTGTACATTTTTATAGTTTTCCTTTTTGGTACATTCTTGTAGGAAATTAAAACGGCAATAAAATACAAAAAAGTACCAAATTCGTCCCAATAATTGAAAAAAGTGGTAATTTCCTGTAATGTTGGTTGTAATTTATTGTATTAATTTGTAGATATTTGTAAAAATGGTTTTAGTTTTTTATACTTTTTTGTAACAAAAAATTCCACCAGGGCTAGTATTATTTAGTAAAAGATCAATTCTAAATTGAAATTATTTTATGATATTTAAGTGAGAGACGGAGACACAGTGAAACACTACCGTATAAGACAATTGGACGAGGGAGGATTTTTCATCGCGAGACGAACGACCTTCCGAAATCTTCAGGACCTCGTCGAGCATTATAGTAAAGACGCCGATGGACTTTGTGTTAATTTATGCAAGCCCTGTGTACAGGTAAGCGAGTTAAATTTCTTTCCTGAAAAGCCACCCTGTGATCAGATTTTGTCTGAGTGGAGTTTAGACAGCTTGTTGCATGTGAAAGAATTTTTTACTATGAAAACAATAACAGAAAGACCTGACATGCCGCTTTGATTAGGTATAAATATTACAGGGGATTTCTTTGGCTTCTTTTTAAATCATTATTTTGTTTATTTATTGTGTAAAATGAGTATAAAGAAGATCCGAATTGATTTGAAATTAAAGAAATCCCTTGAATTTTGTAGTAAAAGGACCAAATTCCAATTGCATGATAAAATAATTGTCGTCTGCGAACCAGATTGATTGTTTGCAGCTTCTTTTTTAAAAATAAGGACACAAAGGTTTGACATTTTTATTTTACGAGGTATTTTGAATTGCTACAGCACTGTCTAAACTCCAGGTTGGACTTTGCTTAAAAATAAATTTTGTTGTCAAAAATGTCGATAAAATAGCAAAGTTTGTCTATTAAAATTTCTTCTGTAAATAAATTCCTTGTGCATTGACATATTTTTTTAGTACAAGTTTTTGTACATAAATCGTTTTGAATCTTTTTCTCGAATTAAAAATGAAAGACAGTGGTGACTCAATGTTAGTCTGACGAATTTCGCCAAGTTTGTTGTCTGAAATAGACTATGTTGTTTCTCTGTTTTTGCTTACCCTAACTCCCGCTGGATTTTCTTGGTAAATTGAATGTCCCAATCATAATAAATTAATCGCCACTGAACATACACACACGACTTGTCATCTTCTCGATCTCCACGTAGCACAAGCCTGTCTTATACGGAATAATGTTTCAGAGATATTAGTTTTAGTTTTAGAGTCTGAAACTCTTGTCTCACAAACCATTTTTCATCGCTGTGTCACAACCATGCCAGCTTTTTTAGACTCATTTCTCGTGTACGAGACAGATTTTGAACATTTTTTATTGATGAATTAAAATAAATAAATTACTCATCTCTTAAAAATATTCAATTAAACGTAAAGCTTTGATGTACTATCAGTATAGAAAATCTGCTTGAGATCTGTCTTTGTTAGTAATTTCGACATTTAAATCTTGATTTTGAGTAACCAGGTAGTTCCTAAGATAAAAAAATCAAATAAACAAAGGAATTAGGTTGAAAAAGAATTGAGATCAAAAATAGAATTCGTCCAATGAAAATGATATTTTTAAAGTCTGCTCTTTTTTTGACAATCACGTTTCAATACTTAATATTTAATTATAGTTTTGCAGAACTCTTCAATATTTTTGTAAAGTATCTAGATGTTATTTCGAATTTTTTCAAAGAATTTTTTCTCATTAAACGTGGTTCCGCTACTCAAGTTCGCCACTTTTTATGAGAGTTTTATGGGTAAATCGATACCCACAGACTGTACCAAATGACTGAAGGAAACTTGTAAGACTCGAATATAACTGTTGTAGATTTATCTCGAGAAGAGGTATACTGGGAACATTTATATTGAGGAAATGTATACTTATTTAATATTTATACTAAAGGAATGGTTGTAAAAAGTATTTATTAAATTAAAAAATTAAGTTAAAATAAGGAAAGGGTGCTACCAGAAATATCTAGTGATTCAAAATGATTTGAATTAATCTAAAGTAGGTCTGTAAATTTTAAAAGTTTGTACATCACTGATAAATAAATCAAGAAATAAGATAGGCTAACGATTGTTGTTAATTAGGAAGATTTTGTAGAGATTTTACCTGGTTGCTTGTATCCGTAGGATAGTTTTTAGATATCTAGCAGGGCTCGGAACGAGTTACTTTTTAGTAACTTAGTTACTTTTTTGATCCGCGGTTACTAAAGTTACTTATTTTATGAAAAGGTATTAATTTAAAAACGAGTGTAAGTTCACTCTCCTATCAGGTTCCATTAGCGATGTGCCGTTAAAAGTTTCAATTGGAAACTTTCACTTTGAAAAGTTTCAAAACACGACACTTTTGATCAATTAAATTTGCAAGGAACTTGTGAAAAATGTAAAAACTGAAGTGCTGTCAATTAAAGTATTATGAATCCTGATAAAAATGGCAATTTAGCTAAAATTTCTAGTTTTTCATTTGAAATTTAATCTTTTTTTGTTCAAATATTGAACTATGTATTATATTTTTCGATGAAAATGTATCTCCTTTGGTTGAAAATTCGGTTAAAAGTTGCACAATTTTTGTAAAAACTTCATTTTTTTGTTGAAGATTCATCATTTTAGTTGAAAATTCGTCTTTTTTGGTAGAACATTAATCCTCTTGATTGGAAATCACATTCTTGTTTAAAAGTACATAATTTTATTTTAAAATTCATCTTTTTCGTTAGAAATGTACTTACTTTGTTGAAAATTCCCCTCTTTTAGTAGACAATTCAACTATTTGGTTGAAAGATAACTTTTTTGTTAAAAATCCATATTCACTGTTTGAAAATTCAACTGTTTTGTAAAAATGTTTTTTTTTGGCTTAAAAACTTAACAATTTGGTTAAAAAATTGTATTTTTTAAATGAATTCTGCTATTTTTTATAGATTAAAATAAAATCTTTTTTGGTTATTATATCAACTATTACATTTTTCGTTAAGAATTCATCGTTTTTAGTCAGAAAAATTCAACCATTTGGTTCAAAGTAGAACTGCTTTCTTAAACATTCATTTTTTTTAAGATTTATAATTTTAGTGGAAACTACGTCTTTTTTGTTAGAAACTCTTTCTTTTTGGTTACTTTTGTGCCAAATTATTTTTATTTTTTGGTTACTTTTTTGAGAGAAGTATGCTTACTATTTTACTGCTTTTTGAAGCTTGAGCAGTTCCGAGCCCTGTATCTAGTTGCATTTTGCTTTACATAAATGTCATTTCACTTCTCGTTAGTTTTATATAAGGCATGGAAGAAGAAGCACACTGTTACTCACGCTTTCTAGAATTCAAGAGCCCAAAAAGTCGAGTTTATTTCATAGTTTGTGATGTAAATAGTGTGAGTAGCAGTGTAATTGCTGTTATATTTTATATCAGGGATCACAGTCCGTCCCCTTTTTTTTACCTAATCCCCTTTTTTCTCCTTAAATTCGAAAAATCCTCTAAAACACCAGGCTTCACAGGCCAAAATGCTCTAAAACAGGGGAACTAAGGAGATTTTTCACGAAAGTAGGGGAATTCTCAACCAAAAAAATAAATTGTTAACAAAGTAGTTCAGCTTTTAACCAGATAGTACGACTTTTCAACCAAATTGCTTAATTTTCAAGCCACAAAGATGTATTTTTTATTTAAAAAAAAAAACTTGAACTATCAACCCTTCAATATGAATTCTCAACAAAAAAGTTAATTTTCAACACAAATAGTTACATTTTCAACTAAAGTAAATCTTCAATAAAAAAAATGAATTTGCTAGCAAAAGAATGAATTTTCAAGCCAAGATGACGAACTTTCTACAAAAAAGTTTAATTTTCAACCCGGAAATATACATTTTCAACAAAAAAATTAATTTGCAACCAAAAAGGATGACTTTCTAAAAAAAAATGTGAAATTTTGATCAAAATAATTAAACTTTCAATCAAATAATATAATTTTTTACCAAAAAAGACGAATTCTCATAAAAAAACATAATAGTAGACTTTTCAACCAAAAAGAATGAACTTTCAACAAAATATAGTTGTATTTTTTTATTGGGTTCTATTAATTCAATTAATTTCGCATATAAGTGGACAAAGTTGATGAGAATAAGGAATCAAAATCTGTCTACTGATAAAAACACATTTTTTTAAAGTCAAACATGAACATTTTTCAATTATTTTTTTTATCTTCTTTTCAATCTTTGATCTTCATGAACCTTTTTCTGAAGTATTTTTATCTTTAGAAAGTGAAGTGTTTAACAGATTTTTAAAAGCTAGCTAAACAAACATTTAAGCACTAAATTGACTAGATAGGGCGCTACTGTTAGAGGGCACTTTCGTTCAATATTCACGAGATAACCATATGATATAAAAAGTTTTTAATAATAAATTAAATCCCCTATTAATCCTCTTTTTTACCTAAAATGGAACTACATAACCGCTGTGATCCCTGTTATATAGATCCAGGTTAAGGATCTTTAAGTTGTATGTTATTGAATCATTTTAACTTCGATCTCTCAGAATTTAAATATTAATTGTGTGGCTAATTTTAATTTGTTTCGTTATTTTAGAGTCAATCATCTCAAAAACATTAAATCGGTTTTATTACCGTCAAGTCATTTCGTTTCGTTACAATTTTGCAGCTAATGTTAGTTCATCTGCTCCAGCTTACGAATGATCTACATTCTACACGAGTGAATATTTTTTAAATGGTTTTCACCCAAAAATATGTAACAAATTAAGTTGAAATTTCTGTTTATTATTTAGGACTCTAGACTTTTGATGAAAGGGTGGGTGATATAACCATTTGGGAAATAATTGCTGATGAATCATAAAGACGTAGCTTGCGACTTCGATTCATGTTCACTCTATCTATTTGGAATATGGATTAAATTTCGTTGAAAGTCAACAGTAATTGACTGACGATCGTGTGATTTTGTTCGTAGGTTGAGAAACCCGTAACTGAGGGCCTCAGTCACCGTACCCGGGACCAATGGGAAATCGACAGATCGTCTTTGAAATTTGTTCGCAAATTGGGCCAGGGTCAGTTTGGAGAAGTCTGGGAAGGTCTCTGGAACAACACCACGCCCGTGGCCATAAAAACACTCAAGCCAGGAACCATGGATCCTAAAGATTTCCTGGCCGAGGCGCAAATCATGAAGAAGCTGAGGCACGCAAAACTGATTCAACTGTATGCAGTTTGCACGATGGAGGAACCGATTTACATCATTACTGAACTGATGAGAAATGGAAGTCTTCTGGAATTCTTACAAGGTAATTTAAAACGGAAATCACTTTTAGAGTATTCAGAGACAGGATGTCTAATGTCCTGAAAATCATTAAAAACCTGGAAAAGTCCTTGAATATAGTTTACCTGAAAAGTCCTAAAAAAGTCCTTTAATTTTTCTCATGGTCCTAGAATTCGTATTCCCTTAAATAAAAAATAGTTTTTTAAACTTTTTCTCTGCTGAACCGTTTTTTGGTAGGTTCATATATATAATAATTCATAACTCCGCCTTTCTATATTTGATCTCTGAATTTTTGTTTAGTTTGAAAGTAGAAGAACACATCTTTTTAACAATAGATTTCTTATTTTATCTCGGTGAAAAATCACGAAGCTAAATTCGAAAAAATTTAGTTTCTCATTTATTCCTGTTTTTTTTTCAACTGTGACTTCAATTTAATGACATTTTTTTAAATCTAATAATTTTTTGCTTTTACTATATTGAAAGTAAGTTTAATTCCACTTTTATTAATTAGAATTGTTTGAAATTCGACAGAGTGATCCAGCACTATTTATAAAGAGTGACCGTAGATCAGGGAAAACCTGGAAATCAGGGAAAAGTTAGGGAATTTCATTGGTAAAGAAAAGTCAGGGATTTTTAAAATGAAGTTCTGCGGCCATCCTGTTCACGCGTTTTTTATACGACTTCATGTTTTTCACTATCAGAACTGACTATTGCTTCAACGAACAACGAGCGGAAATTTTTATGTTAGCGTTTGCTGCAGTTGGGAATTCAATTGCAAAGGCTTCGTGATTATTTTCCGTGATAAAATGACCAATCGCCAAAAAACGGGGTTTTTATCATAAAATCAGATTTTGAGGGTTTATGAGAAAATTCACATAAGACACTTTTTTTATTTCCACTACATAGATCTGCAATTGCTACTATGTTTAGTGAAATGTATTTCTTTACTGTACAAAAAGGTACCCAGAAAATTTGATCCTGGGAAACCTAGAAAAGTTCTGGATTTTTTTTTTTGAAGAAACGCTGTACACCTTGAGACAGTACTTTAGTGAATTTATTCTAATGAAAAAGAGAATAATTTGCAATATTTTCATGAGATTAACCAGAGACTATGATTTTTAATTCTAGGGAAGGGGAGAGGTTTGAATCTGCAGCAGTTGATTGATATGTCCGCCCAAATCGCTGCTGGTATGGCTTATTTGGAGTCGCAGAATTATATTCACAGGGACTTGGCTGCGCGCAATGTCCTCGTGGCTGATGGAAACGTCGTCAAAATTGCTGATTTTGGACTCGCGAGGCTGATAAAGGAGGATGAGTACGAGGCAAGAATAGGAGCTAGATTCCCGATCAAGTGGACTGCGCCTGAAGCTGCGAATTACAGCAAGTTCAGTATTAAATCGGACGTCTGGTCGTTCGGAATTCTTCTCACGGAGCTCGTCACTTACGGCAGGATTCCATATCCGGGTGAGAAATTTTATTCATTTTTTATTTAATTCTAAACTCCATAAGCAGGGTTGCTGCCAGATCTGGATGATTTGGCAGTCATGGAATTTTTTTAAATTTCTGTCTTAATAATCATTTTAGGACTTCGCAGCAAATTTCAAATTTGCGAATTGATACGATTTGAGTTTTTTTATTAAGAAAAATAATATGATCATAATTCCAGAATTTAAAAAAAAGTTATAATAATATTAGAGAGAATTATTTAAAATGATTAAAAAGCAGTATATATTCCCTGCTGGAAATAATTTATATGGATTTATATGAAAATTTCTAACAATAACTACGACAATATCCATGAATTTTGAATGCATTTTAGACTCTGAATAGTGTTTTTCGTAGAAAGCGATAATAAAAAATCTTAGGTTTTTGTACTTTTCCATAGAATGGCTTGAGGGATTAATATTTCGTAGTAGTATATCTTAATTCTATTTAATTCACACAATTCTTCAAGACTTTTTTAAACCGAAAATGATCTGTTTTTTAATTTGCATCATCAAAAATTTTGCTAATATTGATACTATATCAGTTCGGGGTGGACAAGGATGGAAAACCTTTAAAATTTTATTAGTAAAAAATTGTGACAATTCAGAATTATGTGCAGAAATTTGGAATTTTCTAAAAATAAAATATGAAAAACTACATCTAGTTTTTCCGAACGTATATTTTCATAACATTTCATAGAATGGTGTAATTATTCGTAAATCTTTGCAGAATTTCATAATTTTCTACAGAAAGCAGCAAACAATTCAGATTGTGTTTTGCTGTTGGAGATTTAAATAATTTTTCTCAGAAACATTTCAATATTTTTCATACAAAATCCTAAAACTTCATAATAATTCATAAAAAATCGTTCCCGGCTAATGTTATGGAAAATTCCGTAATACCGTTCACGTTACTTCCTTAAAATTTGTACCGCCTTATCGTTATTTTTTTTTTCAAAAAGCAACGCGTTACCTTGGCGTTATTTTTGTTTAATTAAATTTTTAATACGTCATTTTAAATTCCCAAAGCTTTAGATAGTTTTTAATTTTATTTGAAAGTGTTTTCAAACATAATAATTATATTTTGATTGATATAATTTAATAAAGAATTTTACATAATAATCTGTTAACTGTTTTTATTTGACACGATTATTAATTTTGAACAATAACATTTGCCTAGAATCTCTTTCTCTTTTAATAAAACTAGTTTTCAAAAACAGTTCATGACGCAAACGAAATATTTTAACAATAAAAATTAATCCTGCTATGCCGAACAATGATTGGAACAGTGCGTATGGCGTAAATTAAATTTTGAATAATGTTTGAATTGCCTCTGGTTTTACCAAGGGCAGAATCTCTCAGCGACGAAATATGTTATTTTTATAGAGGAAATTAGGCAACACATATTTTTCCGATTTAAGAAAAAAAATGTTTCTGAAGTTGAGATATTCTAATATATTCTGTATTTTCTTCTTCGAATTTTGAAAACACGAAAAGAAGATTTTCTAGAAAACCTCACCTTTAATGGGGTTTTAAGCCGGGA